>OU503045.2:1442692-1461211 GCA_912172775.2 Fraxinus pennsylvanica
TTTTGAAACCAGTCGTCACCATATTCACTCCAAGTGGCTGCGGAAAAGGGTTTTCATCCACTACCATCTTCTTCTTATCCTCGAACGTGCTTGATTCAATGGCATCTTGTAACACATGGCAAAAAACCAAACAGTTGTTAGTCAAACGTGACCATGCATTATGCCACTTACAATATTTTTTACCCTTAATTTGTTCAGGGCTTAGCAATTTATGTTTATCGCTCAGTTTTATCTGCTTATCCTTATATAGTTTTATCAAATATAAGGTCAGTTTGGGTTACATCGAACGAGAACGTTCTAACCTTTTTGTTTTCATCTTTTATAGGCTCGTCCTTGCCCGATGCTCTAGGCTTAGCCATTATAGGATAAGTATATGCATCTCCTTTGATTAATTCGGCTAAACATACTTCGATTTGATCGTAATATTCGTCATTAATGGTATGAACATCAAAATTTGGGTCTCTATAATAACTCTCATTGTTAGAATTTTTTATTTGCTCTTCTTCTCTTATTAATCGTTTATACCTAATCACGTTTGCGCTCAATTGGAAAAGATAGAAATTCCCTATCTTGGAATTTCTTTTTCAAATCAAGGTTTAGACAACTTTGAGCGATTTTAATAAACTCCGTTTCGAGCAAAGATATGAAACATTTACTTCTTGCTGTCTTGAACTTTTGAAGGAAACCTTCTACCCATTCATTTGGCATTTGATGTAGATTCGCCAAATCGGCCAAAGTAACTTCAGATTCAACCTTGTAAAACTGAGCATGGAACAATTGTTCCAATTGTTGCTATATTTGAACAGAGTTTGTTTGAACAGTTTATTCTAATTGTTGCCATGGAACAAGTTGATAAATCAGGAGAAAGCTACTCCTGTTAATGAACTAGGGAACAACCTCATTTTATGATAGTCGGTCACTTCACCACTTTGTAGCGTGAATCGCCCTATATGTTCTAGAGTTGACACTTTTCCTAAACCAGTGAATAATGGAAATTATGGCACCTTGTACCCTCTAAGCCATGGATATGATTGATTTACCCAATCAGGATATGGCTTCGTGTAAGTAGGCCTAATGACAGGACGTACCCCAAGAGCCATTTGATCCTGTACTATCTCCATGATTTGATTCCTCAACGTGACATGAGATCATATAGAATTCCTACAGGCTGGTTTAACAGTTAATTTGCTTGAGACCTAAAGTTTGGTCCTTGGTTGACAACGAAATTGCCATTATTTGGGCCATTATTACCATTAAACTGAGAATTCAAACCATCATTAAACCGCAGGACGTTCTGTCCATCATTCAGAACATTGTCTCTTATATTTGGATTACCCCCCCAGGTTTGTAATGCCATTACCACCATTCAAATTTTGCGTTCCATTACCCTCCTAGTTTGAAGTAGACGGACAAAAAGGGTGGTTCTAATCCTTGATTTAAGTTCAAACTAGGAGAATTATGTGGTGAATTATGCCCTACAATTATCCTGGTTTGAAAGTAATTTGCAATAGGCATAACTCGCTGACACATTTGGCTTACTAACTTGTTCATTATTTCATTTAATGTATTCAGTTGTTTGGCCATGTTGTCATAATGTACATTCCTACTTTGGGTAAATCTTTCCATATTATGAATATTTCGTAGATTTACCTGTTCAATAACATCCTGTGTGAGTTCCCCAAACAATGCACACATGGTTCGAGAACTCAATTCTGTCATTGGTTCGTAACATCTGTGGCTGCTTTGACTCTGTCCCTCTGTTCGTGGAGAGTTTTGCTGCTCCTCATATCGCTCGATTACAGACTGTCTACTCCCTGACTTGCTGGTTCCTTATCAAAATTTTTATGAGGTATAATGCTTCACTTTTTTGTATCTTCAACACTAAACACCAATGTCCCACATGGCGTGCCAAATTGTTTCGCGCGGATTGTTGCTAACAATTAAAAAAGGGATCAGACGATTGTGTAAGTGACGAATCTCTTGAAACAAAATCCCAAAAATGGGTGCTTTACTGATGAAAGTTACAATTGAAAACAAACAGAATGCCTCGAAGGGGTGCAAGCACACGAGTACTGAAAATGGATAATTAAAATTAATCTAAGAAATTGAAATTACATATTCTCTATTTGAGAATGTTTGATTCATGGTTCTTTTCTATATGTATTCTCTTCCTTTTTATATTCCCTTGATGATTTTTTCGTGACAAACCGCTTGGAAACTAGTTGATTGCTCTATAATTACCCACTTTCTTCATGGTGGCTAACTTGTCTTGGAACTACCGTCTCTAACTGCTGCCATTACTCTTTGTCGTTCAACCGCCTTCAGCCGAGCTCCTTAAATCGTGGAATGTGATATAATTGCTCAATAACTGCTTCAATAACTGCTATTCTAGATAACATAATTTCTTATATTTGCTAAGATGTTGGGTGATTCGAAAGTTTGGGCGAAAACGAGATCATCGCTCTGGGCACTCAATTCGCTCAGATTCTGGGTGTCTTGCAAGCTTGGACGATAATGTTAATGTGTTCGTGGGCTTCCACCACATTCATCAATAATCTTATTTGGGTCTTTATCCTGTATTCCCCAATTGGACTTCACTCTTTGGGCTATTTAAAAGTTGGATTCCGTGCCACGTGTAATTATGGACACCATTATGTACAAAATTATGTACGTGTAGCACTTCCCTTAATGTAAACCCATTGACTTCCAAAATAAGTCATACAATTTAATGCTTATTTTTAAGCAAGTCACTCCAAACATGATCTTGATTTTCCATTATAAAAAGTCAAAACTATTCCATTCATATTCAATTTAATTTTTAAAAAAATTAAATTAATTCAACCAAATGCAACGAAAATGTAAGTGAACTTTGAAAAAAAAAAATGAAGAAGATAAAAATCCGAATGTGACAAGAAATATGAAAATCTTCCTTAAGAGCTCACCTAACTTGTGCATTGTTCCACGTTGGTCACCCAACTCCAATTTATTTCATGTAATAATCTAATTTACGGTCCTCTTTTTCCGTCTTTTAATCGTGATCAACACTAATAATCAGTACCGCTCAACTTTAAAATGCATCGTCTCACACATGTACGACATTAAATAAACATAACACACTCTAAATTTATTAAAAATAAACCGTAATTTAATTTTTGTAATTTTAATGAAATGAAAATAAAATCATCTAATATCGTCAGCATGAGCTAAGGTAAAGAGTCAAAGCCCCGTCTTACCTAAGACTCTTTGCACTTTCCCTCTCTAAACATTTCTCTCTCTATATCTATGCACACTGCTACATACATCGATACGTACACAAACGGACATGTGTCTATAATTCGCTAAATATCGATTCGCCCTCTCAATTTTAATCCTTAGATTTCTCTAATTTCGATTTGAATCTCAATTCCTCTTTTTCATTTCTCAATTGTCTCTCTCTAATTTTTAATTTAAGTTTTACTTGGAAAAACCCTAGCTTTCCCTTTTTTGCTCCAAAGCCCTTTTCTTGAACTCTAGACTAAATGTTTGACACCCCAACTTCACAATCGCAACTCATTGTCTGTACAGATTGGGTAAATCTTGTTCTTTAATTCAGGTATGGTGTGATTGGTTGTGGAATAATCAACTCACTTTGTAATTAATCTTTATTTTGATTTGATTAAGGTGTTTTGCGAGTTTTATTGTAGTTTAAATAAATTTGGGTGTTAGGGGTTTATGGGATTCATTTGATTGAGCTTTTGTTTATTTAAGCCACTGGCGAAATGCAGATTTTAGAGTACATGAAAAAAGAAAGAAAAAGAAAGAAAGGTTTGCCTTTTGGATTCTTCTTTTGATCATCTTAGATGAGATGATCTTTTGAAGTAATTAATGTTCTTGTTTCCTGGCAATCCATAATTTTGGACAGTTTTTTGGGTTTTGCATGTTGGTCTCAGTTAGAAAGAAAGACTTCTGTCATGTAATTATAGTTAAATGTGAACTCAATGGAAATGATTAAAATGTGAATTCAGTTTAAAAAGTGAAAATAATTTTGGCCTTTTTTTTTTTTGCAATGATAGAATATGGTATTGGTAACACGTATTGTCAGTTGGGGAAAAGATTCCATTCTTATGATAAGAATGAAACAGTGCATTTAATCTTTATTATATGATCATGGAATATTAAGGTTGTCATTGTCCATGCAGTGAGGAATGTGGTTTTGTAATTTTATGCAGTAATGGAGCTAGTATTATGTTTACAATTAATGCTTGTTAAAAAAATGTTCCATTCACTCTTCGTGCGAATGAAACATAAATTAGTGTTTATGTTGATTCTTCATTAAAACTGGTTACACGTGGTGATAAAACTGATATTCGTTGCTAAGTCCATTTTCCACTTGTAATTGGATGTCAAGCTTGTTGATTATACACACATTTTTTGAAAGAAAAGATACCTAAAATCAAATTATCCTTGAGATTCTGTATGTTTATTTATGACTCTTTAATTTGGTGTGATCAGGATGATAATGAAGATCTTATAAATCAGTAGTATGGCTTCTGTTTTTATTCTTCCCTTTTGTTTGAATTTGTTTCCAATTGAAGCTTAATTTTTGAGAATGCAGTAATTCGACTTTTATTTCTTTTGTGCTGCTTGAATTTGTTGCCAATTTAAGTTTAATTCTCAATGAGTGTATGGTAATGGAAGAAGTCTATAGTATTAATAAGTCATCATCACATGCTTTTTCACCGTTCTTCAGTCTAAAATGTATCTCTAAGGTATACTGTTATTTTGAAGTCTATACATAATTATTGTATCAAATTCGGTTGTAGAAACATGAGCTTTCTTAAATTTTTTGTTATGCTTGGGATGCTAGCACCAACTGACTTGAATACGTTAACAGTATGTTTTACATCCACTATATGACATGATTTACAAGTACTTGTGACCAAGAATTTATATAGTTTAAACATGTTCTATGATTGTGATGCCTCATGGGCAATGTTCTTATTACTGTTAGATTTACTAAAATTTGTGACCATTTGCTGCCGGTTGATTTGGGTTGTGGCAATTTCTAACAAAACTATCACCACAGATTGACTTGCATATATTTTATCGTGTCTCAATGCTGGAGGCAGCATGCAGATAATAGTTTGGAGAGATGCAAAGGTATCATGCTGCCAGCTGCAATAGTGCAGTTAATAACGGTTCAATTGGTGGGATACCTGCAAGGGATACATCCCGAGCTGAGTCATCTGCTGTTCCGCCACCACCCAACTTCTCTCTAAACTCGAGGTAGCAAGTCTAATAGTCTTGTCATACGCCATGGTTCTTTTTACATGCATGTGCAAATGCTCTTGTGTTTGTAGTGGGTTCATTTGTAGTGGGTTCACAATTTACCACATTGGTTGAACAATTGTCACTTTATTTGGTTTGGCGCCAGAGTTTTAATAGTTATATTGATGTCACCAAGATTTCTTCACTGTGTTATGATATGTGTCTACTCAAGTATTAAAATAGTTCTAGTTCTTAAATTTGAGCTAGCCCTTATTTAAATTTAGATTTTTAGTAGATTTTAATAAAAGTTGATGGAATATTCGGTTAAAAAGTTGGGGATTCCATGAAATGTGTGGTTAAAATTTATTGTTGACTTTGACTTAGATTTTAATTAGCTTTTTTAGCGGAGTCAAATAGGGGCTTAGTTTGTTTTTATTCTTAAACATTTCCCTTTGTCTTCATATTAAAAACTTTCCCTTTCTTCCTAAAAAACAATTTTACCACGAGAAAGGCAAAGCCTTAACAGGGTGAGATTCATATGGCTTATAACCACATTCGGAGAATATGAAATTAGACTTGGAAATCTTTTACATGAGTGTTTAAATTTTTAGGTATCAGGACGTTGCTACTTATTAAATTTGATGTCGAAGTGGTTAATACAAAATGACCACAAAAAGTAGAAAAGAAAACCAAGAGGTTGAATCTTCATTTGTGTTGCGATATCTCATGACCAGTGACCCTACTTATGGGTGTCTGAAAGGTTCTTTTTGGTTCAATTATAGGTGATATTCATTTCCATCTCTCTTTCCGTCTGTCTTTATCTGGCACTCTCTCTTATAGCCAAACAGACATGAGCACTCTGTATATGATATTCATTTCCATCTCTCTGTCCGTCTGTCTCTGTCTGGCACTCTCTCTTATAGCCAAACAGACATGAGCACATGTATATGATCAACGCAGCCACACCAAAATCTCTAAGTGCCGCCCATTCTCTTGATACTTTAACCACCACCACGACACCCCTAGCTGATTTTTCCAAACCCATCAACAACTCATGTTCAAAGATCACTACCTTAACTCGAATGTAGTTATTAATTCGCCTTAGTGCAGTGAGCTTGTAGGATACCTTTGTGTCCAAAATATTTGTGGATGATGTTAACTTACTACATTCTTGTTATAAGTTAGGAAACTAGTTAATTATTATTACTTTTTACAGCAATGATTTACCTTATAAATTCATTTATATTTCTAATAATTAAGGTTGACAATTAGAATACCTTTCGCTGTGGATGTTGTTTTTCTGAATTATGATGATAATTATATACATAATCTGTGATAATGAGTGATTATACTAGCAATATTTTGTGCATGCTTGTGCTCTTTTTTTCTCATTACTAGGATATTTTTGTGTATTCTGAAAAGTGTCTGATTTTCTCTATTTCTCAGTTTCTGTCTCATTCCTTTTTTTCTCACTCTCTCCTCCCCCTTCTCTCTTGCACCTATTGGTTTCTCCCCCTTTCCCACTAAGTACTAGGTGTCTTAACTAGACTCTTTTCGTTATTTCACCCTTAAGCAGTGTGTTAATCTCATTCTTGCAGGCGGTCATCACAACTGACAACATACAAGTTGAGGTGTGATAGAGAATCATTGAATTCCCGGTAATTGATGTTAACCTATAGTTTTTATATTTTATTAACAAAATGCCGAGTTTCTTTTGCACTCTTTTAGAAGAGATCAGTCAAACAACAGTTCTGTATTTCCACTTTTTAATTTTTTTCTCTACTGTAACTATTGGGACAAAGATGGAAAAGCCTAAATTCTTGTAGATTGGTATCATTTGATTGTAATATTGCTTTTATCTCACCTTTAATTGGTAATACTCATTTGCAGACTTGGGCCACCTGACTTTCACCCACAGACTTCAACTAGTTTCGAAGAGACATTTAGCAGGGAATATGTGCAATCTGGTTACAGGGAGACGGTTGAAGGGCTTGAGGTAGTCTAATAGGAATCTGATCAATTTTTTTGTAATATATATATATATATATACACTTCTGGTTATAAATTTCATTTCCATCTTGGACTTGAAATCAGGAAGCTAGAGAGATTTCATTATCGCAAGTTCAGGCTTTCACAAAACCTGTCATTGTCAATTGCAAAGAGGTATGTGATAAATACGAATTGGATGGGATTTTTTTTGTACTCGTCTCAAGTTGCAATGACTTGCAAGTTGTCTTTAGCTTGTGGAAAATATGCTCCCATTATATGGCTGTTGACTCAAATCTCTTTTCCAGGCAATTAAAAAACGTCATAGAGCCATCAACGAGTCTCGTGCTCAAAAGCGCAAGGTGTTTCATTTCTTCCACTTTCCATTTCATATGAGGAAAATCTTTTATGTTTCTTAACATCTTATTTTCCAGAATTGTAAATGGAGCAGTATTTCCTACAACCCAACATGCATTTATTATCATCTTGATATATTTCTAAACCAGCTAGATGGAAATTGCGTTTGAATGAATATTATGAATGTGCAGGCTGGTCAAGTTTATGGAGTTCCCCTTTCTGATACACTGTTAACCAAGCCTGGTATCTTCCCTGAACAAAGACCTTGTGGGGAAGACTCCAGAAAGAAATGGCTTGAGGTTTGTTTTCTCTTTTTGTTAAGCTTAGTGAATTTGCTGTAAGACTTGGGGACATTATTCGTTTATTAGGGGGGTGTTTGACACCCATTTTAGTAGAAAAATGTGTTTTTGAATAATGATTGATGGAAGAATGTGTCGTTAAAAAGTATGGAGAATTTTTAGGTTTATGTGTAATATTATTTTATTGATAGAATGTGTGGTTGAAATGAAGAAAGGGAAAAAGAATGAGAATGAGAAAAAAATGGGTGCCAAACGGGGGCTAGATGATCAAGCACGTTCCACTTATTTGTTACATGAATGTGAATATACAATGCAATTTAACAAGGAACATTCATTTAATATAGTAGATGTTCTTTTTGTTAAAAGATCCTGGAAACTTGAAAGAAGACTTGTGTGTTTCTTTGGATTTTCTAATTTTAATGCGAACTGAAGGAGACATACTATCTTTGATCAGACATGAAATTTGTTTTTCTTTTTTGTTTGATTTACATCGGCTATCAAATGAAGATTGGCTTTATAAGTCTTAGTTGGGGAAGCCATAGATTTTTCACTAAAACCAAGTACCTGTTGGACCTGCCATTTCACGAAATGAGCTAAAAAGTCTCACTAATTATTGAAAGGAGAATGAAAATGTAATTCGCAGTTTCACATTGATATGCAAAACACATGGACTGTGGCATTTGATGTTTTTGTATGGTCAGATTATGGAATGTGCCAGCATAATGAGAAAACCTCGTATTGGAGAAGGATTCTTAGATGCAAGAAAAGTCGAAGAAGACAACCCTGACGGACATGGCTAGTTGGGGATATAGTTAGAAGTTTTAATGGATGAAAGTTCTTTATGTTTGTGGGTTAGACAGACAGTTTCCCTAATTGAGCCAGGAAAGAGATGTGCCGAGCAACCCGATGGACATCTCTCCCTGAATTTTCTTAAAAGAATAAGATAAAAATGACGAATCCTTTCCATATCGGTTTGCGTGATACTCTGATTTTCCGGAGTGCAGACCTCATTTGATGTGTTACCCATAGGTTGATGTGAACTTAGATCTTAGAAGTACTTAATACCTGTCCCACCCTCAAATGGGGAAAAGAAATTTAACATGTATGGAGATACTTTTATATATAGTTCTTTTCCCCTGTATCAGATTACTATGACACATTTGTGCTTCTATTCAGGGTTTATCACAACAACATAAAAGATTACGTTCATTGGCCGACCATGCTCCACATGGTTACCGGAGGAAATCTCTTTTCGAGGTTCTAATCAGAAACAATGTTCCATTATTGAGAGCAGCCTGGTTTATCAAAGTAACCTATCTTAATCAGGTATGGATTCGTTTTCAAGAAAACAAGCACAATGCTTTTCTCAACTGTTGGCCATTCTCAATATTTAGTGGACTATGGTTTAATTGTGCAGGTTCGCCCAGGCTATTCCAGCTCATCGTCAGGGGTGCACGACAAAACTCAGTTTTCGAGGTCAGAGCTGTGCACAAAAGATATTATTGATTACTTGCAGTATCTCTTGGATGAATTTGTTACAAGAAACAATTCTCGTTCAAGTTTTCATCCTCATGACCGGTCATCACAAATGGTTTATGCTGGTTCAATGCTGCAAAAAGGTGATCAATTTTCAGCTGTCAATGATGGAAAGGAGCCTTCTCTGTACTTCAAGTGGTGGTATGTGGTGCGGATTATTCAGTGGCAACATGCTGAAGGATTGCTTACTCCTTCTCTCATTATTGATTGGTTTCTTAATCAACTGCAGGTATTGCTGTTGTATTCCTTTCCTGTATTTCGATTTCTTAGATATAACAGAAACATTGCTACCTAGAATTTGTTTTCATACGACATGTTTTTCTATTGGGTTTTAACATTTGAAATCATGTTCCAGGAAAAAGAATTGCTCAGTGTTCTGCAGTTGCTATTGCCCATCATATATGGTTTTATAGAAACTGTTGTATTATCTCAGACCTATGTGCGTACTCTGGTGGGAATAGCTGTTCGTTTCATCAGAGAACCTTCTCCTGGTGGTTCTGATCTTGTTGATAATTCTCGCCGGGCTTATACCACTACTGCTCTTGTTGAGATGCTTCAATATTTAATTCAGGCCGTACCTGATACTTTTGTTGCTTTAGATTGTTTTCCTCTGCCAACATGTGTGGTGACTAATGTGGTAAATGATGGGAGTTCTTTTTCCAAAATATCTGAGGATGTAAGGAAGAAGGAGGGTGGTCCATTAGAAGTTACTGGTATGCTTAGAGATAAAGTACATGAAATTCAAATTGAGTCATTAGCCATTGATCGTGCTGTTTCATCGATCCAAAAGCGAGCTGAGACTCTTGCAAGAGCAGCCAAACCTGATCATCCTGGTCATAATGTAGCTAAAGCCTCTCAGGTATTGGATAAAGTTCTTGTGCATGGAGATATTAGAGTTGCTTACCAATTACTCTATGAATACCTTTGGGATGGATCTGTTGCTGAATGTTGGATTGCTGAAGTGAGCCCTGGTTTGCGTTCATCTCTTAAGCATATTGGCAGAGTGACTGCATCATTAATTTGCTCCACTTTTTTCATTTGTGAGTGGGCAGCTTGTGATTTTAGAGATTTCCGTACTGTGCGTCCGCATGGCATGCAGTTTACTGGTAGAAAAGACTTTTCTCAGATATACATAGCAATACGGCTTTTAAAACAGAAGATGAGCGATATGCAAAATTTGAGTAGTTTGGAAGGGGAACAGAAAGATTCTTCAGATACTTATGAAAGCCCAAGCCCGTTGCATGATATTATTGTGTGCTGGATTGATCAACATGAAGTGCATAATGGAGAAGGTTTCAAGCGCCTTCAGCTTCTAGTGAGAGAATTTGTACGAGTTGGCATTTTTCATCCCCAGGTGTATGTGAGACAGCTGATAGTTAGTGGGCTCATGGATGGGCATGGGTCTATGGTTGACCTGGAGAAGTGGAAGAGGCATCACAGAATCTTGAAGCAGTTTCCTGGTCCATACATTTTCGATCTTATGGAAGAAGCACAAATTATTGAACCATCAGCAGTTACAGAGGTGATGAATGTTTACTCAAATGAACGTCGGCTAGTGCTTCGTGGTCTCCTGGATCCCAGAAGTTCTGGTAGAAAAATTTCAAATCAGAAATTAAAGCGTCCTCTCCGTTCTGGAGGTGGAAGTTTGGATCAGTGGTCTTTTCATTCAACGTCCAATTTAATGTCCAAACATGTTGATGCTGATAGTGAGATTGAGGAACTAAAGGCTTCAATAACTGTCCTGCTGCAATTTCCAAGTTATATACTGCCAGTGGATACTGGACTTGATGAGTCACAAGGGAGTGCTAAGATGTCTAGTGGGGCTAATAACTGGGCAGATATAAGTGAAGAAACACCTGGATGTGAAGAATGCAGAAGAGTGAAGAGACAAAGATTAAGTGAAGAACGGAGCTTAGACCCGAAGCTAATTCCAGTAGATGAAGAAGAAACATGGTGGGTAAGAAAGGGGATGAAATACATGGAATCTTTTAAGGGAGATCCACCTCCTAAGCCAGCCAAGCAGGGGATAAGGGGTAGGCAAAAAACTGTACAAAAGACTCAAAGCCTTGCACAATTAGCTGCTGCCAGGATTGAGGGTAGCCAGGGAGCATCGACAAGCCATGTATGTGAAAGTAGGATAGGCTGCCCACATCATAGGACTGGGTTCGAAGATGCTACTAAATCAGTGGATGGGATCAGAACTTCACATTCTGTAAATATTATTTCAATTGGAAAACTTATAAAGCAGATGCAGAATGGTGAGAAGAGGAAAGTAACTGTATGGTTAATAGCTGTTGTAAAGCAGCTTGTTGAAGAGGCTGAAAAGACTACTGCCAAGGTTGGCCAATATGGTAGGCCTTTCCCAGCTGTTGATGATCAGAGCTCTGTTCATTGGAAGCTCGGTGAAGATGAACTGTCATCAATTTTGTATTTGATGGATGTTTGTAATGAATTGATTCCAGCAATCAAGTTTCTTCTCTGGTTGTTGCCAAAGGTCCCTAGCAGCCCTGGTTTTAGCTTCCATGGTGGTAGGAATATTCTGATGCTTCCCAGGAATGCAGAGAACCATTCGTGCGAAGTAGGGGAGGCATTTCTTTTATCATCTATCCGAAGGTGCACCCTCAATCTGCACCTTCTTTGATTGTTGCTTGTCTCATTTGCATCCATTGAGTCAATTGCATACCCTTCTCTGTGTGTGTGTGTGCCTTAAAACTTTATTCCTTCAATATCCAAGTCATACTCATTTAATCAACTCTTTGGACGATAAAATGGATATTGGGTGAAAAGACGACTGATCAACAAAACTCTCCATGTGAAAATGAATCTAAGTATTTAACCAATTTTTTTACATTCATATTGGACTGCTTTCTTTGTCAAAAGTAGCCAAGTTTTGAATGCACTTGGTTCTGTCATCTTTAATAACACCGGGCTTTGCCTATATATTTTTCAGTTTAGCTGTCACCTTAGCTACTAACAAATTAACTTTTAGACGTATTTCTTATTTTATGGTTTTACACGTTGCTAAATGATCTTTAAGGATGTTAAATGACTCGGGAAAGTATTTAAAGATTTTGACCTGAAGTTAAAGGTGTGTTTTGCATGGAGATGAAGAGGAGAAAAGGAAGTGGAGAAAATGAAAATTTAGGGGAAAATGGATATTAAATTTTTTACTCCTGGTTTGAATTGCAAAGGAAGTAGAGGAAAATAATTAGAGATCTTACCTTCTAATTTCTCAACTTCCAATCACAATATTTTTGAGCCCATGTCACTTTGTATACTCTTCTCCCATTTTCTCTGTGAACCAAACATAATGTCTAAGCAGAGGGTGATTCTGGAACTACATTTTCGTTTCTGGCTGAGGGGTAGGGAGTAGCAGTTTTTCTAGAAGATGTATAAAGATAACTGCTGGGCTTCTACTTTGCCAGACTTGGTTGGATGGTGTGTCACTCCTCGTATCATCCGTTGTAAGGATATATTAGGCTAGAACTATTCAGTAGCATTTCCTTGAGAACACATGCTGTCATTTTGTTCATGTCCCTGAGGGACAGTACTGAGTCACCATGATTTCAGTTATTTTTCTGGGTTAAGTCAATAATGATGAACAGTGCTTTTACAGTCTACAAGACTTTTCAGGACGTCAACCAATCACTAATCAGATTTGCCTGCTCTTTTGATTACAAGTACAGTTGATGAGTCATCATACATCATGTTACTCATCTATTTATTGCTTTGGTCAGGTATGAAAATATAATTGTTGCAGCTGACCTTATTCCTGAAACCCTGTCTGCCTCAATGCATCGGACAGTCAGTGTCATGGCATCTAAAGGCTGGGTTTCCAGTTCACCAGCCTTAGTTTATGCTCGTTACCTCTTGAAGAAGTATAGCAATGTGGCTAGTGTTATTGAATGGGAAAAGACTTTCAAGTCTACTTGTGATAAGAGACTTAGTTCTGAACTTGAATCTGGCAGATCTGTAGAAGGGGATTACGGCTTTCCCCATGGAGCCCCAGCTGGAGTGGAGGATCTTGATGATTACTTCCGTCAAAAGATAAATGGAGTTAGAGTATCCAGAGTTGGTTTGAGCATGAAAGATATAGTGCAAAGACATGTTGATGAAGCTTTCAATTATATTCATGGCAAAGACAAAAAGCTTTTTGGGCCAGGAATTAATAAAAATCATAGCTTGGAAAAGCGCGATGATGGCTATCATATAGCTCAAAAAATAGTAATTGGATTGATGGAATGCATGAGACAAACTGGCGGTGCTGCTCAGGAAGGTGATCCTTCTTTGGTGTCTTCTGCTATTGCTGCAATTATTAATAATCTTGGACTTGTTATTGCAAAAATTCCTGATTTCACCACAGGCAACCAGTTAAATAGCCCATCCCCTTCTGGCCTATTGCAAATTGCTCGGCGCTTTTTACGCATTCATATCAATTGCCTATGCATATTAAAGCAAGCACTTGGAGAACGTCACAGCCGTGTCTTTGAGGTCGCTTTTGCAACGGAAGCTTCTTCAGCTCTTATGCAAGCTTCTGCCCCAGGAAAGGCTCCACGTAGTCAGTTTCACATGTCTGCCGATTCTCATGATTCTAGTGCAAATTTACAGAATGATATTTTAAACCATTCCACCAAACCAGTTATTGGAAGGCCTGCAAAGATAACAGCAGCTGTTGCTGCACTTGTGATTGGGGCAATTCTTCAGGGAGTTGCTAGCCTGGACAGAATGGTTACTCTCTTTAGATTGAAGGAGGGGCTTGATCTAATTCAGTTTGCAAGGAGTTTGAAATCTGCTGCAAATGGAAATGCACGTTCATTGGGGGTTTTAAAGGTGGATAATTTAATTGAAGTTTCTGTGACCTGGTTTAGGGTGCTTGTGGGAAATTGCAGGACAATCTCCGATGGATTCATTGTGGATCTCCTAGGTGAAGCTTCAATTGTAGCTCTATCTAGAATGCAACGGTCACTATCTTTGAGTTTGGTCTTTCCACCTGCTTATTCCATATTTGCTTTTGTGATATGGAGGCCCTTCATTCTTAATGCTAGCAGTGGACAACGTGAAGATATCCATCAATTGTATCAATCCATGGCATTAGGCATTGGTGATGCCATAAAGCACCTACCTTTTCGTGAAATATGTCTTAGGGACACTCATGGCTTTTATGATCTTGTAGCCGCAGATATTCTTGATTGTGAGTTTGCATCGATAGTAGAATCTGGCACTTCAAACACCAATTTGAAAGCCTCGGCATTTGTCCCTCTCCGTGCTAGACTATTTCTTGATGCCCTCATTGATTGTAGAATGCCACAGCCGATGTTCAAGCAGGACGATGGGAATTGGACATTTGGTCTTGGTGAGTCAAAAAGCCAACGTGCAGAGAATGTGAAAAAGCTTCTGGATAAGCTTGTACATGTTCTAGATACTTTGCAACCTGCTAGATTTCATTGGCAATGGGTTGAGCTTAGACTTATCCTAAATGAACAGGCTATCATTGAAAAGATGGAGAACCTTGATACCTCCTTAATTGAGGCTATAAGATCTCTCTCGCCAAATCCTGATAATATTTCTGAGAATGAAAGCAACTTCATTCAGATTATTCTCACCAGGTTATTAGTTAGGCCTGATGCTGCTCCTTTGTTCTCTGAGGCTGTAAATCTCTTGGGGAGGTCTCTTGAGGATTCAATGCTGTTACAAGCAAAATGGTTGCTCAGAGGGCAGGATGTACTTTATGGAAGGAAATCTATTCGGCAGAAGATTATGAATATTGCTGAGCCCAAAAAGCTGTGTCTGAAGGCCCAACACTGGAAGCCGTGGGGTTGGTGTCCTTCCAGTACCAGTCCATTTGCCAACAAGGGTGATAAATTGAAATCTGAAGCAGCTGCCCTTGAAGAAGGCGAGGTAGTTGATGAAGGAAGTGACTTTGACCATTCTCGGAAGGGATCTGGTCAAGTTATGGATGTTGAGGGCTTCATTGTCAGTCAGCAACATGTGACAGAGAGAGCTCTTATCGAACTAGTTCTTCCGTGTGTGGAACGTTGTTCCGATGAATCACGAAGTAATTTCGCAAGTGAAATGATCAAGCAGGTAATTAATATTGAGCAGCAGATAAATGCAGTTACTCGTGGAGCTGGTAAGCCATCTGAAGCACCTGCTTCTGGGATTGGAAGTCCTGCCACCAATAGAAGTAACAGTCGCAAGGGTGGGATAGGTAGCAGTCCTGGATTACCCAAACAATCAACTGTATCGACTGATACTGTGCCACCTTCTCCTGCAGCATTGCGAGCCTCCATCACTTTGCGATTGCAGTTCCTACTGAGATTACTCCCTATTATTTGTGCAGACAGGTACTTTACTTTCCACTTTACATCTGTCTGCTTATATGTTTTTCCCTTTCGGAGAATGTTGACGTTAATGACTTGAAGTGATCTTTATTTTTCTCTGAATCCTTACTGATCCATCCCCGGTTCCGGTTGCGTAGCATGCCTGATATATACCATTTTCTGTATGTCTGTATTCATTGTTTTTTATATGTCCTTGATAATGTAATTTCTCCAAAGAAGAATGATATGTAGATAATTCATAATCATCTCTGATCTTGGTTTGAGTCTCTTTATTCACCCTGAGCTTTCCTTATATGGCATGGATATCCCTTGAATTCCCAAGTACTCCCTCCTATTGAGATCTGTTGACAGTTATGATGTGAATGAAATTTTCTATTCTAGTTTCTATGAAATGAATATAATCTGATCTTATAGAACCAAGCATATTGTTGCAAGTATTGAAGTTTGCAGCTTGGGGTCACACCAGGTTTTGCACATAAACTATGTCATGATTTACCATTTTAATTTTTCCGGCTTTATTGTAGATCTAAAGTTTGCTTGATATTATTTGTTAGTCACTCTGGATTTTTCGTAGTAGGGTTCAAGAAAAATAGCGAATATATTGCCTAATGGCTTGTAACTATATTATGCAATCTTCCATTTCATACTGTCCAGGGAGACTTCAGGCCGTAATATGAGATATACTCTTGCTTCGGTGATTTTTCGCCTCCTTGGAAGCTCTGTTGTGCATGAAGATGCCAATCACGTTTTTAATTCTACATTGACTCTATCGAAGAGAGAGATGGAGTCTCTTGTGAGGACTTCTACAGCTTCTGAAATTCCTTCCATGGGAAGTCTTTTTGATAGTCTATTATCAGTTTTCCAAGCACTGCTGAGCAACTTTCAACCAAGCTGGCTGAAGCTGAAAACCGATTCCAAATCCAAAGAATATGCTGTTTTTGATCGTGAAGTAGCAGAACGCTTTCAGGTCTGACATTGCCAAATCTTCAAATTGTTTTGTCTGAGGAGTGGGTTGGAAAATAATGTAGTAGAAGTCTACTGCTGTCTTTCCTACTCAATTCCTATATAATTTTTTTTGTACAATATGTTATAATTGATTTATACGTATTTGTAAATGTAAAAGTTATGGCACAGCATATCTGATTCATAATGTATTTGTGCAGAATGATTTGAACAGTATGGAATTGCCCGAGACAATTCGGTGGCGCATCCAAACGGCGATGCCAGTTCTTTTTCCCTCTCCCCGGTTGATGATTTCTTGCCAGCCTTCATCAGTATCACCTTCTGCCCTTGCTTATCTTCAGCCCATCAATCCAATAACTGCATTAAACCCTATCAATTCGAATCTCCCTCCGAGGAGTCCACCTCTACCAGTTCGCACAGGCTCAAATGTGAAAACCAAGGCACTCCCCTTGCAGCATGAAATTGACGTGGAGATAGATCCATGGACCCTTTTGGAGGATGGAGCTGGGTCTGGTCAGCCTTCAGTTAACTCTGCTCTTGTTGGCAGCAGTGATCATGCTAATCTGAAGGCGTCCAGCTGGCTCAAGGGAGCCATAAGAGTGAGGAGGACAGATCTCATGTACATTGGTGCAGTAGACGAGGAAAATTGATTTATAACCGAACTTCATTTTTGAATTATTTTTGAGGAAGAGTTGAGACCCGCTGCAGAAGTATTCGGCTGTGAAAGTACCTTGAGGGCTGGCCTTGTGGCAGGCGGCTAAGGATACTGCTGCAAGGTTCATTCTTTATGCGGGGCCATGTGTTGATGTATGGTGAATACAGTGTTTGCTTGGCTGCCTGTGCTATATGGGGTGTCCGGGCCTGCTCTTTCCTTAACAGTTGATCAATCCCAGTTTCTGGACTGTGCAATTGGTGGGCGCAGTTCAGAGGTTGTTGTATATATCGAGAGGTGTTTCCCTTCCAAAGAGCTGAATAGAATATATATTTTTTCATGTTCAGCTTATATTCCATTACATCTTTAGAAACTGGAGTATTAGTTATGTCTCAAGTTTGAACTGTAGCCTTTCAGATTTAGACAGCTTTTGATAAAAAATTTAGCAGATTCTGATTAATGTAATGAAATGTGTGGTTGAAAAGTTGATAAAAGTTGTGAGTCCCGTGAAATTTGTGTTTAAAATTAATTGTTGACCTTGACCTTAATTTTTTAATGAGTTTTTAAGCTATTACCAACTGAAAAAGGACTCGGTTCATTCTCTTACTTTCGCATATTGCAATTTTTGAAGAATAATGCAGAATTTCTTGTTGAACGAGATACATGTACTACCTGACTTCGAAAGTAAAAAAAGATTGTGGATTCCAAAACAGAATATGAATCTATTATCTTTATTACGTGATGAATTAATTTCAAAACCTCAAATTGGAATTTTGGGCATTAAATATTTCGAGGCATCAGTCTAATCTTGCCTATGGAGTAAACTGATTATGATAATAATCACTATCACTACTACTATAAAAGAGAGGATGAGCCCAACACTGTTCATTTTTGCACTTTCCATTTCACATTTAACAAGTTTGGTTCAGGATTTTCTACAGTGAGATTACTACAATTGTTGACTACTCAATTTTGGTTAAACCGACTTGCCACTGAATTTTTACAAACCGACTTGCCACTGATATACATACAAATCTATTAAAACCAATTGCAATAAAACAGTATCTGATTTCATTTGTAAGAAGACAGTATGTAATTTCATTTCAACCATCAAATAAATTATTAGCTTTATCAACTC
>OU503045.2:1469183-1481208 GCA_912172775.2 Fraxinus pennsylvanica
CGATCTGTTGATAAGTTTTTCAGTACTTTACTGTTATTTTATCCAACACAAAACACATGCATCCCTACAACATCAACAACCTACCAACTACAAAACAGCCACAATTGTTCTTTAATTTCATCCTAACCCGAACCGGCTAAAGTACCAGGAACCCAGCATCAAGGCAAATCATCAGGACCCAAAATCCAATTTGATGTACATTGAGCATTTTGCGCATCTTCAGTTCTTGCTGCTGATTGTTGTTCGCCTTGCGAATTAGCTCATAAATTACAGTCTTGTACCGTGGATAAGGAGGTAGGTCCACCCAAGCAAAGTAGTTGCAAGCTTCTGGTCGATCTTAATACGTAAATCCCCAAAACCATATTCCTGGATTGTTTTCGATCCACGACAAATTCGTTACAGACATCTAGCCACAATGACGGATTCCTTCAGGGAAATTCTGCGATGAGGATGAAAAACTTTCCATTTGTCAATTGCAGAAATTGATTTGGGGAACAGACCTAGGGTTCACGACTGATTTGAGATGAAATGTGAATTGCGAAAATTTCAATTAATTAGTGATATAGATATAGGAGATTTTGGATGATTTGGGGATGAAGGAGTTTAATTCTGGATTTGGCTAGGTAATTTCTGATGACTCTTCAAGGAAAAGTCTGACATGTACATAATAGTGTCTACAATGTGACGTGGACAAAATCATGTTGACGTGAAAGCGTGAGATTTTAATTAATGATTCGATTCAGTGCCACGTGTAATTATAGACACCATAATTTATGTACACAAAACACTTCTCATCCCCAAATGAGTTGTTAAAATTAATTGTTGACTTTTTTTAATTGAACCAAACAGAGGCTATAATATATAAGATTGCACGGTAGTATTTAATGCTCTCGGTCAGAAATGTCATCTATGATATGCATCAATATTGAATATCATTCAAACTATAATGTGTTATCTTCCAGTATTTGCACGAGCCCTCACCTGACATTGATCGAGTCTTGATGATAATATCGTATTCACTCGAGTAAAAATGGTTCCTTTCCGAGAGTCGAGACTTAGGAATAATAAAATCATTTAAAGATGGATTATGATTAGATTAAATTAAATTAAGTAATTATTTTATTAGTTATGCAAACAAGAGTCTGTCAGCAATATTAAGCTCCATACTCGAGCTTAGCAATAGCGCTCTCAATGACAAGTGTTCAATGCGAAATTGTTGCTCCATACTCGTAATATTGAGGATCAAGATGCAAAAGAAATTATAGATGTGTTCGATGGCTCGGGATGTGTCTCAAAAATATGATGATAGGTTGTGTTGGACTCAACTCGAATCATAGTAATGCCAACATCCAAAAAGATTAGTTTGAAAGGTATCAAATGACTTTGAACGAGTCTATGGCAATCTACCTTTCATGACAAGCAGTGTTGGGCTGACTTGATCCACATGCCCGACTCATGAGCATGCGGACCCTATTTACTTTTTGTAAAAGTTAAGGGCATCGACTGCAATGTTTCCTGAAAGTAATGTTCATTAAGATTTATAAAATAAAATGCAATAATTTTACAATCATGTTACATGAACATCAAGGTTGGCATAAAATTTGATATAATGCTACGTGATATTCTATTATTAGACGGTTTAAAACTCAATCAACTTTTACATCCAATCATCTAATGTCACATGCAATTACTTTTTGTCAAATCTTTTTGACAAAGTAGCTTTATCTATAATTTTAAATATTTACTAATGACCCTTTTAGCCTAATTGATCCAAGTTTATATATATTGTCCTCGACAACAAAGAGTGAATACAATTAGCTACTTGCAAAGATAATAGGTCATTAACTAATAACAAATCTGGTCTCTGTCCAAATAACAAATCTCCTAAAAATGATACAACAGAAATTACAAATAGGGACAAATTTTCCATGATCATACCTCAGCCAGTACAATACAGTGATGGTGGCTGAAGCAAGGACAGGTAACAGGATGAGCTCCACCAACTTGGTGGCTACAATTCATATCTGGCGTTTACTCATACTGTATTGTGAACATTAGACAGCAAGTTCTCGAATAACTTCCAGGTTCCATCACCACATGCAATTTTGCTTCTGAATGAGAATCAGTTACAAAAGAAATCAAAGGTGACCGGTGGATTAGAATAGTTGGTGGAGAGTATCTTCGAGGCTACAATGGCGTTAGCTGCTTCAGTATAATGGACACCATCCCAACTTATAATTTGCGATTTTTGGTCGCAGACTTGACACCCAGGCTCACCACATGAGATGCTAGAGTCGTAGTTGTATGGAGGTCCCCCCGAACCACAACATGCCATCAATGGATTTGAAAAACCTGAAGTTGAACAATAGGACATTCGTAATTATGGACTATACACCAGAGCAAGAAATGAATACGGAATCTCAAAAGCGACTTTTTTTTTTTTTATCTTAGCCAAACATGCTCTGCCAACTGAAAATAACAAATATCAATGCACCCAAAATTATGCGAATTTGACGTGCATAAAGTGAAAGTATCTCAAACAATCAAACAAGTATACTGATCTTGAAAGGCATTTGAACCAATAATTTCAGTATAACACGTAAACTCAAATGACAAATCTAAATATTACTACAATAGATATTATTTAAAAAAAATTGTGCAATAAAAACTAAAATGTTAATTTGAATTTTGGATATGAAATTGTTATTCAGTAAGAACATGTCAACAAACAGATGCAGAGTGAGTTGATTTCTCATATATGTTAAATATCAATCCAATACCAATCCTTATTTTTTTGGAGGCAGCAAAAAAATGAAAATATGACAGTCAAAACTTGACAGCATAGAATAGAACCTTTACCAACTCAATTTTTTCCGAGTAATGCTATTTATCATGATGATGATGAAATATCAGTAATGTGACAACACATTATTTCTTACATTTCTCTCTCTCTCTCTCTCATAAAAATTGAACTGCACATAGACTACCACATCACCGATATTTCATCATCATAATGATAAATAACATTATTCATTTTTTCCTGGAAAAAGGTTTAGAAAAAGAGAGAAGAAAAGACAGTCTGATAAACTTACCGTACTTGCTGGAGTTGGCTATGAGATCATATTTGATGGCATAGATATCAACATATACGATAGTTGCATCCTTTAATTCAGATCTTAATTCTTGGCATAACTGGCCCAGGCCTCCATTGAACAATTTTGCAATAATATTATAGCTTGAAATACACCCAAATGGATCGAGATCCTCTGAAGTATGTTTTACTAGGGCAAGTTTTTTAGGGAGACAACCAAATGGCCCAGTATTATGGACCCAGAACTTCTTGCCTCCTTGATTATATAATTCCTACGCAAAATGGAACAATAATTACTAAGGCTGGAGACCTTGCAACTTCTTTATCAACAAATCATAAAAAGTATTATCACGTAAATGAGAAATGTTAAGCATAAATCTTATTACTCAACGTGTTTGATGCTACTGTATGAGAAGTGAATGAACTTGCACAATTTAGTTCAATATTGAGAAATAAATAACGGAAGTATAAGATTGAGCCTTAAAGCAGTCATTCTCAAGTGTAATAACTGATTCAAGAATAATGTTCATTTTTTTGACAAACATTCTATGTGTGTATTTCGTTATATTGTTGATATGAGCATTCGCCAGTCAAGTTTTCCTTGTACATAATTTGGGTGTATGGAGAATTGGCTCATACACAGAGAGCACAAATCATGGAATCCTTATAATTTGATTAGTTCTTCCCAGTCAGGTGGGGAGTGGGTTGTTGGTTGATTATTGATTTGAGAGAGATGATAGTTTCTCTGCTAAAAAGAAGAAGAAAGGAATGTAAAATGTATTAATTGGACGGAACTGAAAGCTAAAAGAAAATATTTCGAACATCTAGAAAATTCCTTGAACTCACTTTTTTATAAGTGATAAAGAAATTCATCCTCTTTTTTTTTTATATTCTTAGCTGCGTGGGATTGATATTTTCAATGCGCTCTTGAGAGAGAGAAAAAAAGAGGATTAAGCTGACCTTAATAGCAATCTTGATTTCTTGCAATATGATGGGAATCTTCTTGACCACTTGTACGTACGATAGATTCTTAGCAAATGAATCAGCGAGGTCATTTTGTCCAATATCAATCATGTAAAGAGCATCATTGAAGCTTGCATCACCAATCGAAAGCCTGAACCCTTAATCGTGACACAGTATCTAATCACTAGGCTAGTATATTAACCTCTAAGCAGAGAGAAAAATCCCCAACTACATTATGAAGAAATAAAAACCTACTGAAACTTGCACAAAACAAAAGCAACAGCATTAAGGAAAAAAAAAAGAACATTGAAAAGCTTGAGGTGTTTAAGTTCATAGCAATAAAAAGAGGGCGATCCAGATCCAGTTTATTTACGAACTGTAACATGAAATGGGCACACTAAAACATCAATCAAATTAGTATTATTTTCATATGTTATAGTGTTTTCAGTAAACTTAATATAATACTCATTTAGTAGGTTGTCCAATCGATCATTCTCATTTTCTCATCCACTCTCTTCTTTTCCAATAAGAATCAAATAAAATGGTCTACTCTCATCTGTCAACTCTTTTTTTTTTTTAGCAAGGACAAAGAAAAAACTTGCCCGCCCACTCACTGGCCACATAATGTCTTCTCCTTTACTCTTATGGACGATGAGAGAAATCAGATCTCTCTCCTTTCAGAATGTATTCCTGATTTTTCCAACATACTGTGTCAGCTACGGCAACAATAAATATTCACCCCTAACTTCCATTCGGTCTTTTTCATTTTTAATGGCCATTTCAAAACTTTTAATAATTTAGCCCCAATTTTTTCTTATAAAGCCAGAAAATAGTGCTCATTGACTCAGCGCAATGCAAATTGTTTTCACAGAAGTAAAAGAGCAGCATGCCCACATGTTGTGTTGGACAAGATCTACCTATAGCATCTATAGTGTGTTTGTGCATCCTGGTTTAAAGAAAGCTTACGTTGTGGACAAGTCCACCTGCAGATCATGTCAACTAAAGGAGCTGACGTGGAAAGGAATCAGATAGAAGGGCAGATTAGTTGCCACTCCATTTAATCAACCAGCCGAAAAAACCAGACAACGTGGTAAGTCAAACAGTTCACACCTCCGTAGCAATGACAGAGGAGCCATCAGGTGGCCATGATCCACCTGGCACCTGGACATGACTTGACATTGTTTAGATCTTATTTTCTAGGATGATCAGACGGACACTCTCAACCATCAGACGCTTGGGAATCATATGTCCAACCAAACTCTCATCCTGAACAACCTACAAAGGGACACCACCTGCAACAGACTCCCACCATCAACTCAACCTCATTAATTCATTCTACAGTGTGAGAGAGCAACTGCCAATGAAGTCTTAAACAGGTGGGAATAGTGAGAAAATGGGAGTCGTCCATGCAATATTGAGTTGCCAAATAATCATGCTCCATGATAGGGGAACAACCCCCTCCATGCAAGCTATTTCAACCAATAGCAGATGATCAAACCCAATTAGATGAAAGGTTGTGGGCTCAATTAAAATGTCAGCAGTCATTTTGGCAGGCAGAAGAAACAACATAGGGAGAAAGAGAGAGCAGAAAATCTAGAGACACAGGCAGCTCAGATTTGAGGTTTCTCTTCCAATCTGGATAAATTTGATCTGTGTTGAGGACGCATGGCTCTAAACATTGGACAGACACAATACAACATGGAATTTTTGCATTCTTTGATGTTTTCCAAAACTGCTTTTCATGAGTTGTCTCTGGTTTCTTTCTTGGTTTAAACCAATTATTTGTTCTCTCCTGATAGTCTTGACTCCTCTTCTTCACTTTATCTGGAGCCTCTGCCTTTTTTAAATTTCCAAATAGGGAAAGCAGAAGACTAAGAAATCCTAATTCACATTTCTGTGTTATTCTGTTGTGCATGTAGATTAAGATTTGGGGGACGTTGACCTTAGGAGAACAGGGCTAGCATGCTACAAAAGGAATTGTGAGAGAACTAAATGTCTATCTTCCTTTACAATCTACACCCCCCAACTCGGAGCTTCCTAATCCAAGAAAAAAACTACGGTAAATTTTAGCAGCTGAGAAATCATGGACTTGTAATGTGACGGAGAAATGTGATATATCACCTGCAGCGACAAGTTCAGCTGATCGAGTCTTGAAATGAAGAAACTGCAACACCTGAATGTTCAATGAAAAAGCTACATATTTAGGCAGTGTAGCAGAACCCGCGACGGCAAAGTTTGCCCCATTTGAGAAAGTGGACCCTAACGAGTCCAAATATGCGTTCAGAAAACTCGTGTTTATGCTTTGACCTGCAAAAACAATTAGACATTCTCTACTCAACTACTTTATGATTATGCAGTATCTTAAAAGTATATAAATAGATTACAAATAGAGCTGACTGTTTCCACTATCAATGCATATTTTTATTATTTTGCAAGTTTGGTCTATAAACCTGTCTTCCAGAAGGTAGTAACCAAAAGGGAGAATAAATAAACAAAAGTTGAACTGGAGCCTAACCAGTTTAGATTTTTCTTAGATCTTCTCTGAGGCTTGTGATAATATCAATTAATTAAACAAAGTAACTTATATAGTAAATTTTTTCCATTTTGTCATGTATCATAAAATCAAACACAATATTAGAATAAACAATGTAGCACAAAGGTTTAGTTTATTATGTATAGCTGCCCTTCTTTGTATTGTGTATGCTCTTCAATTCTAACTGCAGGGCAGTCCTCTTGGTTGCTCAATTCGAGTCTATTTCTTTGGCGGTTAGAACTCATTGTCATCTATTTATCATGACTGAAAACAAAAATCGTGCAACACTAATCTTGTAAATAACCACAAGGTTGGAATTAAGAAGGTAGATACTAAAGAATGTGGCTTTTTTTCAAATGGGTAGAAGCAGAAGAGGAATTGAACCAATAAAAAGTGGAATTAAAGATGCATTAAAGCAAAAGAAATACACTTGCTCTCCATTTTCAATGAAACTCATATACATCACATTTTGCCTAGGATGACAATCACATCCCCTTAGCATGGTTCAATCACAAGTATCTATAGCTAACAAAGAGGTATCATCATGGTGCGTTGTGAGTTGTGACGGTAGAAGGCATACATAGACATTGAAGACAAGTGATGTAGGGACATTTTTTACTGACTGGAGCTAGATATATTGCCTTTAGAATTTAGAATAATTTTGCGAAAAGTTTTTTTTTTTTTCCTTACTAATATGCTTTAACAAATCTTGTCTGTGTAACCCCATCAACTATGAACATTCAGTTCTAACAGGCTTTTGTAAATAAAAGAGTGTTGAATTTATTCGATCATGAACTTGAGCATTGTTCCCCACAAGATTAATGTTGGGCTTCGGTGGAACTAATTCCCAAGTTCCATTCTTGATCAATGCATTGAATTTGACGTTCATAGCATCATGCCATCTAGCATGTTTTGAGGCCTCGGTGAACGAGGATGGCTTGGATGGTGTTGAACCATGTTCGGCAAGACAAATCTGTGGCAGTGGATATTTGACAAAGCCCACAAATGGAGTTTTAGGTTTCAGGTTGTTTGTTTGTGATCGAGTTGTCATTCGTCTGGGGGATTGGCAATGGGTGGATTAAAGTGTTGGTTGACAACACTAACTATATCGCAAGTAATTGCTAGCACTGGAATAAACACGCCATCTGTGGCCTCATTTTCCATAACTTGTCTTGATAAGTCCTGATCAGATTCATTTTGGGGTAGACCAGTCGAATATAAAGTATCCTTTGCAGGAAGAGTTAGTGTGTGTTTGTGTAGGATGTAAATTGAGAGGGAGTGATGTGGTAGTTGTTTGATGAGAGACATTGGAGTTATCGGGAGTTTGGTATGGAAAATATGACTCATCAAAAACAATGTACCGAGATCCAAAAAAATTTCCCTGTTGATAAATCTAGACACTTGTAGCGCAGATGTGAGAGATTGTAGCCAATAAAAATGCAGGTTTTGGATCGAAAATAAATTTTATGTCGGTTATAAGGAATATGATTAGGCCAGCATGCACATCCAAAAATACATATGAAATTATAATTTGGAATTTTGATATAAGCCTTTTCAAAAGGAGATTTATTTTGTAAGATTTTTGTAGGCAAACGGTTTATAACATAAGTAGAAGTTTGAAAGGCGTCTTCCCAAAATTGGAAGATGAGAATGAGCTAATAAAGCTAGTCCCATTTCCACTATTTGACGATGATGTCTTTCAACAACTCCCATTTGTTCACGAGTATAAGGGCAAGCAATCCAATGTTAAATTCCACATGTTTGAAAATAATTATTTAAACGTCTACATTCACCACCCCAATCAGATTGAATAGCTTTAATTTTTGTATCAAAGTGGCGCTCAACGTAACTTTGAAATTGCAAAAAAATTGTTTCAACATCAGGTTTTCGCTTCAAAGGAAAAAACCAGATAAATTTAATAACATCTAGATTCCTAACTAGAAATGACAGAACTTCGTCCCCATACATCTGAATAAATCAGCTCTAAAGGCTGAGTAGAATGAGTAACGAAATTGGAAAAAGGTAAATTGTGGCTTTTGACCATCTCACATTCAGGACAAACATGTTGTCGTTTATATGCTCCTATAGGAATTTTATTTGCATTCAGCACAAGGCTATCAGCGCCAAAAGATGCATGCCCTAGGCAATGATACCAATTTGAAATGGAAACTCGAACACCAAAAAAGGCAGAACAAACAGTGTGTTGGAGATGTTGCGAAAAGCGATACAAGCCATCTTTGTTATAACAGTTATGCAGGATGTTCCCCGAGTATTCCTTAATTAAAAAAAAAAATTGTCATGAAACTCAAAATAAACATTATTATCTTGAGTGAATTTTTGAACGGGTAATAAATTAAGTTGGATTTTTGGAACAACAAGAATTTAGTCAAGAATAAAAAGGTTTGGAAGGTGTGGCTAAAGAAGCGGTAACAATTGGAGTTATATTCAAACCTGATCCATCCCCAACTTGAATTGATCAGTACCTCCATAGTCATCACCACGAATGTTGAGGTTGCCGAGATTGTTTGTTAGAAGGTGTGTTGCTCCAGTGTTAGCAAGCCGCTCTTGATCAGTTGGGTGCTGATTTTGAGTAGTGAAGAAATTGGCTTGAGCATTTGGTCTAGGTGGTGTTGGGTTAAAGTGAGGATCATAGCGCTTGTAGCACCTTGAGGCCGTGTGTCCTGCTCCATCACATATTTGTGACTACAAATTAGAAATGAAAGTAGGATGGTAATTGTTATTACCTTGGCCAGAATCACGCCCCCTGCCTCGTGGATTGGATGAATTGCCACGGCCACGCGAACCAAAGAAAGTTGGTGGCTTTGTGGCAACATTTTCCGAAGCATTGGCTATAGGCATGGAGTGGGAGTGATGTTGAATGCGAGCGTCACAGGTGAGCAACATGGAGTATACTTCCTCTAAGGAAAAAGGATCTTCTCGGGATGAGATTGTGGTGACTAGTGAGTCATACTCGGGCCCCAAGCCAGTGAGAATATAAGTGATGATCTCATCACATTTCATGTCTTGACCAGCCATTGCAAGAGCATTAGTCATGCGTTTGATCTACATGAAGTACTCGCTAGCGGATTGAGTGGTCTTGCGAGTATTGGTAAATTGAGATCTCACCTGAATGCTTGAGCCCGAGATTGGGAAGCAAAGACAGAGGTAAGGGCCATCCAGGGGCGGATCCAGCACCGGCTAGCCCCGCAGCCGCCCGTTCTGGATCCGCTGGGAACAATTTTTTTTTTTTGGTTGACAATAGATAAATATTTAGAATATATAGCCGATAATTCATTTTATTTTCAAACATCTCTCATAGCTCATTTGGTTAAAGCTTGCATTTTCATACTATAGGTCTTGGGTTCGAGTTTCCTTCCAACCAATCTATTATATAATAGTTTTAGTTCTACAATTTTTACCAAAATTAAAGAGATTCGAACATGTGACCTTTCTTAGGATTATTGACAGATTTACCATTATGGCAATTGATGAATTTGACACTAAAATCAAACAGAATAATATATGCTAAGTTTTAGTGGTGTTAATGCAATTGTAAAAAATTGAACCCGCTATTCCTTTGAATTATAACTTGACTACAATGTCACTTGGTGAATATTGTTAACTCATATAACAAAATTATATATATTTAGTTTGAACAAAATAATTGTTATATTTAAATTTTAGGTTTTGATTCCCATTTTTTTTTCAAAATACATTCTCTCTCTCGTTTTCAACCACATTTTTTAATAAAATAATATTATACGCAAATTCAAAACTTCTCCTTATTTTTAAACACATATTCTTCATCAAATCAATATTCTAAAATGCATTTTTTTTTTTGCAAAACATAGGCATCAAATGGGCTCTTAATATTTTATTGCTACCGGCGATCAACGGTTGCCTGTGCTGACTTAAAATCCTGGATCCGCAACTAGGGCCATCCACAGGGCATTAGAATTATCATAGTGAGCAACTTGCGCAAGGACTTCATCAGTGAGTGAGGCGTTGAGGCAGCTTAGGATCAAGTTATCCTGCTTTTCCCAATTCTCGAACAAAGGGTTAGGAGACTTTGTTCCATCAGCAGCAATGAGTTCCTTCGGTGGCGACTTTAGAGTTCCATTGACATACCCAAAGACCTTTTGGCCTTTCAGATACGGAAGCATCGTGGCCTTCCAGGTTAGGCAGTTTTGGCGGCTGAGTTTGGTGACATTGATGGAGGAGGGGGGATTGAAAACAGGGAGTTGGTTGCCTGAGCATCGGAGGTAGAGGATTAGGGAGATGTAGACATTGTTGTGTGATTTGGAGAGGAGCAACGAAAGGTTTGCGTTGGTCGATTAAGCGTCTGATACCATGTAAAAACTAACAGTGGATAGAATTGAAGGTATATTTCATTTTCTTAAATTGTATACGACTCCAGTTTAAATAATACACATGCCTAACTGATTACAAAGATTTTCTGTAACTAATTACAGAGACTTGTGGAAGTGTGAAGTGTTTGAAATTCAAACTTCAATATCCCAGAATCATGTCCAATCTGTTCAGCAGAAGACTTGGTGTCTTCAGTTCAGCTGCTCCAATAGAGCATAATGCTTAGAGGTGTGAATTCCTATCTTCTGCTAATAATCATAAAGCCGTGCATATATTAAAGGGAAAATTGCAGCTGGGTTCCAAACATTTTCACACCACAATCCCAAACGTGTTGACAATTTACCAAACTATCACAAGTTACCGTCAAAGTAACAAACTTTTTTTACTACAAACAAGGAAAATAACTTATAAGCACTGTTTTGACCATTATAACTGCACAAATGGATAAACACGTCACATTTAATACAGAACTCCTCTCGGACCACATTTTTTTGTATAAGATTGGTTCATAGAATTATTTTTGGTATCCAAATCATGAAGATAGATTCCCATGAGAACATTTAATAATGTGGACCCAGTGAGATATACATAATTAATCAGTATCAGCACCTACCAACTGCATGCAAACAAATCTAATTTTACCAAAATAACACAAATCAAAACCCTTCATTAACCAAAATCAAACAGAATTAACAGATATTTTTCATTTAATTCACGTTTTAACTAAGCAAAATTTATCACAAATGTGAACGTACAGAGAAAATCAATAATGAGACGGCCGTCACACAGTCGACCCGATGATCTGCCGAAGAAAGCGCGTCCATTCGGAAATTTAATGGGTATACCGAGTCCGCCAACGAGTCCGCCAGTGTCCGAGTTGGAATCGCCGAAATTGAATATGATTGGTGGTTTTTTGCACAGCGAACGAACTGGATTTGACAGTGAGGAGAGCAAAATGCAAAGGAAAATTGCCGTGAAATTGTTAACTGTTGAGAAATTCATGGCCACTTGCTTTGGTTTCAGTGGCAGTGTCAGTATTAGCGGTGGCTTTATGTTTTTTTTTTTTTTTT
>OU503045.2:1519454-1546122 GCA_912172775.2 Fraxinus pennsylvanica
GAGAGAGAGAGTGAGAGAAAAGTCTTAGATCTATTGTGATTGTTGTCACTGTTGATGAGAATTAAAATCAATTTTTTAGTAGATTTTGATAAAATTTGAAGAGTGGTGGATCCCATTAAATATGTGATTAAAATTAATTGTTGACTTTGATTTAAATTAAAATTTATATTTTAATCTATACTAAAAAGGGCTTTGCCAAAAAATGGAAAAAATAAAAATAAAAACTCCCCTAAAGTTGGGGGGGTCACGTGACCCCATGTCCTCATCTGTGTCCGCCCCTAAATGCATGAAAGACTCGCAAACTGGAATATTTTTGAGAAAACTCGTCAATCATAGTCAGTAAGGAGGCATGACTTGCTCGATCTCTTCCGCACGCCTCCTTTGCTATTTGTGTATCTCTTGAAGGAATTCTATGCGTATGGTATTTCTTGTGGGTCATTTTATTCTAAATTATTTTAGACTCTATAAGAGTGCTCAACTAGATTTTATTTATTTCTTGGGTGGTGGCACATGCAATGAGACCATGATTGTATGTGCTTTGCATGCACTATGCATCTTATACCTATAATATTGTTTCCTTTATAACTTCGAAATGTGTTGTTCTCTTCCTAGTAATTAAATCCTAGCATGTTATTTAATGCTGCATTTGCTTCCAAACACTTAGTAGAGTTGTTGAGGAAGTAGGATACCAAAAAATTGAGTCCAAAATAAATTNTTCCACCAAAGAATGAACTGACTTCTTCAACAATAATAAAAAAATTAATTTCTCCAACAAAGCACAATACTCCACATCTTCCAATGAATCCAAGTATTACTCTGCAGAATTATATCAGATCCCAAAAAATCATAATGATTTTATAATTTACCAAAATGGGCTGTATAATAAACCCCAAAGTAGAATCAAATCCAAATGCTTTAAAAAAGGCACATTGCTAGATTGTACACCTTCTACTTTACTTAAAGTATGCTCAACAAAATCAGCATCCACGTACAGTTTTTCCACTGGGTCCATTTCTAGCAATTGAATACAATGGCATCGCAGGTAATGGTGGAAAAGCGGCATTATCCATATCTTTTGAACTCCACTGAACTGCATTCTTCAAATCTGACCCTTTATGAGCTCATAAAGGTATTGTATCAAACTGAATGTCCACCACGATACTGAATTTGTGCCGATTGACTCTTCTAAATTTTGCACGACCCTGTAAAATGTATAATTGAGACATTTTTTGTTCCTCTAATACAAGTTGGGCACCCTTACAAACCTTCAAAACTCCATCTCCACCAAAAAACTCATAACCTTTTCAATCAATTAGAGACAACGAGATGAGATTTTTCTTCAAATCTAGAACATGTCGAATCTGACCAAGTGTTCTAATTGTCCTATCCAAAAGCTTCAATATGACTGTACCAATTTCAGCAACCCGACATATGCGTTGTTTCCCATAACCACGACACATTTGGAAACAGCTTCATATGTAGCAAACAAGTCCTTATTAGGACACACATGAAACACACATGTTGAATCAAGAATTCCAATCATCTTTCGATTTAGACTCAATGTCAGAAATAGCTAAGAGTTCTCCATCACTTACAACGTCCTACGCGAGGTCTGCTTCGCTTGAAGTATCTGAATATCTACTTGCAGCCATCTTTTCTTTATACTGTAATTTGTGACAATCCTTCTTTAAGTGCCACTTCTTCTTGTAGTAGTTACAAATTTGATTACTGAACTTAGATTTCGATCTGCCCCTTCCAGAACTACCATGAACAACCAAGCCTCTCTATCTCTGGCCTCAGAAACCAGATCATTCATCTTCTCTTTTGAATACAAAGCATCATATACTTCCTCTATGATGAGAGTATCACGATTATACAAGATCGTGTCTCTAAATGAAGAAAACGAAGCGAGCAATGAACACAATATGATCAGGCCAAATCTTCTTCATCATACTCTACTTCCAAAGTTTCTAAATCAGCGACGATATCCTTAAATACAGTCAGGTGATCTTCCAATGATCCTCCTTCTGCCATTCGATAAGAGTATAAACGCTGCTTGAGGTTCAACGTACTCGTCAGACTTTTGGTCATGCACAATTGCTCCAACCTCAACCATAAAGCAACTACTGAATTTCCTTCAAAACGTCGTGAAGAATATTATTTGACAGATAAATATGAATGTGAGAAACTGCTTTCTTATCCTTTCGTAATTTCTCCTCCACGGTCAACGTTGCGGGCATCACGTCAATTTCCAACAACACATCATCCAAATCCAGTTGTGCGAGTACTGCACGCATCTTAACCTGCCACAGTGAAAATCTAGTGTTTCAATCCAAAAGCGGAATGTCATACTTCATGGAAACCATCACGAATAAAAACCTCGAACAAATCAAACATTACGCTTTTGTGGAACTGCTGAACCTGACGCTCTGATACCAATTGTTGTAGAACAAATAAGATACCAGAATAGCCATGATACCAATTGTTGTGAAACAAACCACCAGATTGAGATGTTGAAGTTATATGAAAAATAATAATGAAATATACGATCAAGTAAAAGAATAATAAAGACAAGAATATGGCAAATGAATTAGGAGATTTTATTGACTCAAAAATAATGGAGAAGATAGAAACATTACAATAGATCCTATAATTCTAGTAATCTATTTTCTCACACTATATAAAATTGTATAAAATCCTAGTATTTATAGGGAACATGTCCCTAGATATCCAAACACTCCTAGTAAAGTTGTTGAGGAAGTAGGATATCAAAAAATTGAGTCAAAAATAAATTACAACTCCCAATGGACTTTCAAAATAGAACTTCAACTTAACATATGACTCCAATAATATTCCAAATTTGAATTCTTCATGGCGTGCACTTCAATTAGAATTATTCAATTACTTCAACAAGGAATTCAGGTCACACCAAAATTCTAACAGACCGCATGCATAAAAGGCATATGTGGTCGTATATGTCATTTTCCTTTTTTTCATTCATTCATGATTTTGAATAACAAGATTCCAACAAAATTTAAATCCAAAGACAAGATACCTAGGACAGATAACTAAAGAAAATAAAAAATGTCAAGAGTATACATCTTTACAAATTACCAGATCTGTACCAGATTGAATATGAATACTTCAACCAACAAATGCAAATGAGTTTTCCATAATCATCTAAAATGGCCTAAATTGTGAGAAGATTGATGTTATATGTAATGGGAATCAATAGTATTTTTTCATAATTTTGAAATTGTAATATGATAGATTTAGGGTGTGTTTAAGCTACATTATTTTGAAAGAATGTATTTTGGAATAATAGATCGATAGAGAATGTGTTGTTGAAAAAGAAGGAAAAATTATTGATGTGATTAAAAAAATTATTTTATTGAAGAATGTGTGGTTGAATATGGTAGAAGAATGAGATTGAAAATTTTAATGTGGTTCAAATAGGGGCTTAGAGTAGGATATATATATATATAGTGTGGGTGTATAGTGTTTAAATAGATGAATTTAATAAGGACAACATTGCAAATTTGCAATATGTTTGTGGATAAAAATAATATTTTGTTTAAAAAAAAATTAAATTTTAATTAAGTGGGTTATTCACTTACTGTTGCAATTTTGGCTTGAAACAAAAGGCTTGTACATAATTACCACTTTATATTGAATTTGCTTTTAAATAATAATTGTATGCATTGAAAGATCATCCTCCTATAAAGCTAAACATGTTTTTTTTTTTTTTTTTAAAGATTGAAGGTTGATATTTATTTCTTTACATTTATTTTATCTCTATAAATTCTAATGTATATATCGTGTTATATTTTACTCAATATGCCTATTTTATTTCTTGTATAGGCTTTCATTATCTTAACCGTGGGAATTTATTAAAGACTCGCGGATCAGCAAATTTATGAGAAAACTCGTCATGCATGATCAGTAAAGGGGTAGAACTTTCATGATCTCTCGTGCACGCCTCCTTTGGTATTTGTGTCTCTCTTGAAGTAATGCTATGTCGGGCTCACATTCTAAATACACTTTTCAACGGATTATAAGATCTCTATTCCAATACATGTTGACAAAGGAAATTTGGGAATTACTTGAGAATAAATACAAAGTCGAAGACGAAGGTACCACGAAATTCAAATTCTTAATTTCTGTAAGATATTAAATTTTGAATAACATTCCATTCTAAGTCAGTACTGCAAAATTACAGGGAACTTGGAGTAGTTACACGAAGAAAATTGTTCATAATTCCAAAGATTTCTCTTTGAAACAAGACCACGAGCATTTGGAAATTAAGGATGAAGCAAGGGCGTGAGATGAAATGAAATTCTCATGATGGCACTTCAAAAGTCAATGTTGTGTACAAGAATCTAAGAACAACAAACAAGATGCAATCTTCAAGTTCTAGCAAGAATTAAAAAAAAAAAGTTTGGAAAGAAGCCAAACGAGATTGCTCTGTTTGTTGTAAGCATGGACATTATGCATGGGAATGCAGACATCATAAACAAAATAAAAATGAGGGCAAAGTGAACTGCAATGACACCAAAGACATTGTTACTATAGTGAGTGAAGCAAATACTGTCAAAGGAAAGGTCTTACAATGGTGGTGCGATACATGCGTCACTATCCATGTCTGCTATGATATGACTGTCTTCAAAACCTAATAAGACACCGACGACAGACAACAAATACAAATGGAAATTGAAGAACATTCAAAACTAATTACGACTAAAATCGCTTTATTTTTTAAAGGTGATAATGTTTATTGCACGTGTTACGTACGCACTAGGAACAAATATACCTAATATCAGTTTTGTAACAAAAGAAGCAGAAAGAAATAATGTTCTAGGTTTTAATTATTGGGAAGACAATAATATTTTTCTAAAGAGTCATAGAAGAAACAATATTAGGTATAAGTAGGTGCATCTACCACCCTAACCCTCCCCAAAATGACAAATCCATTTAGTTGAGCATTCTTTTCAAGTCTACAACAATTAGAATGAAAGGAATATGATGAGAAAAAAATACTATAAGTTAGATTGCTTCAAGAGATACATAAATACTGAAGTAGGCATGCGGAAGAGATCACAAAAGTCATGCCTTTTAACCAACTTGTTACCTGCTCCGTTTAAAGTTCCATTTCAAAATTCAAGTTTTTTATCGCACAAAAAAAAAAAAAAAATTATCATCATTTCTAGAGGAAATGTAAATTTTTCTACAATTTGAAAAAAGTAATTATTTTTATAAACTAAAACCATTAAACAAATAAAAGAAAAAAAAAAAAAGGGACGGTGAACCGGGTAAGNAAAAAAAAAAAAAAAAGGGGGACGGTGAACCGGGTAAGGGGACCTGTCCAGCCTTATTCGGGTTTGAGAACGGGGTAAGGAGACAAATATATCCGACGAAACGTGAGACGGGAATTGCTACCCCGACCCGCCATGTTGCCATCCTTATCAATTCTAAACCCATTTCTGTTGCTTGGTCAAAAGAAATGGGAAGAATGTTGTAAAAGTGATTCCTATTATTTTGGGAGCCGCTATTTTCGTTCACGATTCTTATATATCTATCCACTTTTAAAAAATTTCTATATTATATTTTTACCCTCATATAAATTTACTTGACGGACTTGAGTAAATCTAAATAAAATCCATCACTCTAAATTTATCCACTAAAAACACTTTCCGCAATGTGCCTATGGGAAAACCGTTGCGACTTTTAATTTGTTTATCGCTAAAGACGCAGCGCATTCCATTCCTATACATCCACCGCCTATGACAACTGCATTTCCACCACTACAGGGTTTCAACATATCTATAAGTCTGTTTGTATCTACCAAATCTTGTAAATAACACACATTATGTGCATCTAATCCATTCACTCTGAAAAGATTTCTTGGGTTCCACTCTTAATTATTTGTTTGCACAAAAATAAACATAAACATGAGCTTTTCATTAACAAATTCCACTGCTGTGCATTGGACAGAAGTGCCTAGACGAATATTCAAATTAAAATGTTGAAGCAGTTTTGCATGCTGCAATAATTCAAATTATCTCAATAATTCTGAAATAACATCAAACCAAGAGACAAGTTGGGCAAAGTTATTGATTCAGTTCCAAGAGTTGCACTCTAAGTTTGTCAACGATTCTTGATTTTTGTTTAAATTAATGAATTTAATAAGGATATACTAGAATGTGGCGTGGATGAAAATAGTGTTTTTTTAAAATTTTAATAGGGATATATTTAAAGTGGGATTGATATATATAATAATGTAGATGTAATTAGAGGCTCCCTTTATTTTTCAAGATGAAGGTGATCCTGAAACCTATAAAAAATAAATGTCATCTAGAAATAGTATCTTTTGTAAACTCACAATAAATATTGAGCTAGATTAAATTATGTCAAATAATAATTTGGAATTTGTCGATTTACTATCCAAGTCTAGACCTATTGATTATAAGTGGGCACTTAGGAAGACTTATCATTCTAATGGCACTCTTAATGGCAAAAGGATATCGACAAAACGAAATAATCAATATTATAAAAATCGAACCAGACCGGCAGATTTAATAAGAAAAATCTTGAATTGACCTCAAATCCCGCTCGATCATAATACATTAGCTAGAGAATTAAAAAAAAAAAAACCGACTAAAAACCATTAAACTGGACAGTTTAACCGTGAACCGAAAAATTGGACACAATTTTTTCCGATTAATTGGATTTTTTTGCACAAAATATTTCTAACATATTGATGGGCTCACCTATGGCAGTAGCTGGCCCATAAATATGATCTAGGTGACGCTCCTTCTTGCAGGAGATTCCTCTTTCACTGACTTATTGCTCCTCCGGTGTGGGATAAAGCAATAGTTAATTGTCAATTCTAAATATTTAATAGTTTACTTTATTATTCCCATTAATAAATCATAGTCCCCAACAAGACTATAATCACGAACAATTTCAATTTGGAGAAAGTAGTATTTTATAGTTTATGTTCATTTATTTATTTAATTTGACATTCGGTTCGACCCTTGACCCTCTTTCTTTTTCGAGTAGATGCTCGGATTGAGTTTTAAAACATTGGAAATAATAAACTATTTTGACACACATATATGCACCTATAGTTAAAATAATTTCAATTGGGGTCTTATTCGCTTTGGCTTCTATTTATAACTTGCACGTTCATCAAATTAATGTTAAAACTACGTTCCTTAAATAGCAATCTTGATGAGATGGTCTACATGGAACAATCAGAAGAATTTGTTCTACTCGAAATTGAACATATAGTATACAAAGTATAGAAATCAGTGCATTATTTTAAACAAGCATTTGAAAATAACATGTAAATTTTGAGGTGATTTATCGCGGTTGTTATTTCAACCACGATAAATTTGCAATCGAATATATGATCCTTGATACTCTACATCTGCAACCTAGTATTGGTTGCGAAAGTATATAGAAGAAGTAGTTCAATTTTAATGGACCAAACCATTTTACCAACCACTTTGTGGTTGGTGATAGTTTTCTATAGCAACAAGGTTTAATTGGTCGCTAACACTTTGGTCGTGTGGCTCATTTTTTTTTATAGTGAACTGTAACCTTTAAAATATAGGTTACTGCTTAAAGTTATTCCTACTTCACGTGTACAATGGTCAAAAAGTATAGAAATAAGAGATTTACTAAACTACGTCTAGCTTAGCTAAAATGCTACATAAGTAATCCAAGACATTTTTTTATTATTATTACTTTTTTTTTTATTTATCAAATTTGACTAATTTTGAAAAAAAAAATCCATTTTCTTCTTAGAAAGAAGCAAAGTGAAACATTATTTTTCTAAACAAAACATTTTTCACATGAAAATTTATCATTTTTACTATAGAAAGAAGCATTATATGAAAATAGACGCAATAAAATTAGGTAAAAAAGTTACATATTTTATAAGCAAAGCAAGTAGGGAAAGTCATTTTTTCTCATATTTTCCTCTTGCGTTTTCTTCTATTAACATCTCCCTCTTATCGAAACAAAGAGGAAATCGTCTCATATTCCTCATATTTTCCTACTTATCACATCCGAAATTTGTTTCCCTCTCATTTTCTTCTCAACACTCTCTTTCCCTCTCTTTCCCCTCTTCCCAAACACCATCTATACTAGCTTAGCTTTCAGCCTTTCAATAAGAAACAGAAACGTGGCACAATAAATGCTCCTAATCTACGGGTCCCCATCAGAAAATAATGGAATCTTTTCTTTCTGAAGATTAACGATGGACATGGATGACGTCACCAATCTCTTAGAGCTGTCTGATCTGATTAGACAGATGATGGGCATTGATAAAACTGATGACTGATCAGACGGCTGATAGTGACCCCTTCTGCCCCCACAGGACAGAACCCGCGGGAGGCACGGGAGCTCCCTCCTTACCCCCACTCCCATCCCAACAGTACATACACAGTTGCAAAACTAAATCTTTGTACTGTTTGTGACTGTGCATGAAACTTTATACAGCAGACTGCAGGGAATCAAAACTTCAATTATGGGGGAAAAGTACAGTTAAGTTCTTGGAGGTTTTGACTTGCCTACAGTGTTTTTTTTAATCAAGTGTGACATTTGACTAATATTTCCTTCTCAAACTTCACGCGAGTTTGAAGAATATTTAATATAATTAATTTTTTAAAGCAATTTTATAGATTATAGGTGTGTTTGATCCACGTTATTTTGGAAGAATGTATTCTGAAATAGTACATTGATGGAAAATTTGTGGTTGAAAAAGAAGGAAAAATTATTGATGTGATGGAAAATATTATTTTATTGAAGAATGTGTGATTGAAAATGAGTAGAAAAATGAGAATGAAAGTTTTAATGTGTACCAAACATTGGCTATATAACTCATGGAGCATAAATATCCCCACTGGGGCATTGGGCTTACCTATTGTCCTATGTTCGAATATCGCAAAAACAATCACGTGATCTATTTTTCATAGTACTACCTAACTTCGTCCTTCGTCTTGAAAACTACATGTAATACGAATACTTTCATCTTTAATTGTGCTTAGAAGCCATTTATCTACAAAAATCAAGTTAACACTTGAATGTATATTTAACTTGCATTTAGGAATTTCGATACACACTATAAGAGAAAGCCTTACTCAAATTGTAAGATATCCTAGCAAGTCGGCGATTCTAATAAGCATAAATTCAACCGTCCAACATGTCGAAAAATTATAGAATTTAACAAGTCAATGAGCACAAGACGGAATGTTCGCAAAAAAAAGTCTCCGAAACTACTTTGTTGTAGGTACTATATGTCGACGTGAACTAATAGCTCAAGAGTTTCGATTTGAAAACTAGTTTTCACTACAAGTAGCATTCACGAATCACTTAATGTAGACATTAATTTCAAGCAGGAGATAAAATGAGCATGTTCAATGTTAGAGAGCAGCCGTGTATTCGAATCAAATCATATAAAAGCTTAAAAATTACTCATTAACATTCCAACTACATATTTGCAGTCTCCTGAATCAGAAGAGACTTCCATAGATTGCTTTGATGGCTGTTGCAGCTTAATAGGAGAGTTTCCCTTAAAAAACATCCTTCAATATTTCCATCTCAAATATAATGTTCCACTTCTGAAATAAAAGAGAAAATAACAATAACTCAACTCATAAGGGAGTGAGAAGCTTTCATTTCATGTTTTTCTACTACATTCAGAAGTCAGTGAAGCCAATAGTCTCAAAACGCTCAAACGGGCAAAAGGAAGCTGGGGCCAAATACATAAACTCCATATACAGTATGTATTATTAGACCGTACTAGATAATACAATAGATAAGATTTTAGCTCATTTTCTTCCTTTTATATAGTTTAGTACAGTCTCAACTACTTTATCAAACATGACAAAAATGTACAGAACTATTGGAAATGAGGGAAAGGATTTTGGCTACCCATTCTTCATATCATATTTTAGTGTTATTGTACCTTAGACCTGCCATCATCACTTCCTGGACCTCCCAGGGTTAAGACCACACCTTGAAGGTCACTTTTAAGCTCCGAATCTTTGCTCATCGTTAAATGAGTTCTAGTTTCTGGGATCGGTCTTCTTGATTGAGTTAGTCCAAAGCTCTGATGAGATTCTTGACCAACCACTTTTGTCGGCTGCTGAGGATGCCTTGGATGACCAATGGTTGCGTGATTTTTGGTGTGATCTTTTATGATTTGGCATGTTAAGGATGTTGGGTATTGACCGAGAACGGCACCTCCTTGTGCCACAAGATCGGGCGCCTTGATGAAAATTTTCACTAGTTAGGGTTGACATGCTTGAATTAAATTGGGGTAGGGTGTTCCAAGTGTAGAAGCTTACCGGAGTAAACAGAACTCCTCGAAAAATCATTCCATTAACATTAGCAGTCATTAGGTAACCAGAATCAAACGCGCCATCAACTTGACCATGAACTTCAGCTCCAATCTAGGGATGAAAAATTCAAGCAAACAAAAAAAAAAAAAAATCAATAACAAACTGAAGTTAGAGAATTTGGTGGTTAAAGAATCTCTAGCAGAATTGATCTTACTTACCAAGTTTTGGAACTTTCGCGCCTCCGAGGATGTAGATTCTGTTCCAGAGCCCTGCAGTTCACATGCACGAACTCCATTCCTACAATGTTCTGGTTTTCTCTGATGGACATATTCTGAAGATAATTTTACACCCTGAGAAGTAGAAGTCCTAGAGATGATGCTTTGGGGATTGATTCGGTTAATCGGAACATGGTTAGGCTGGGAATTGCTAACATTAGAAATACGATGCAAATATATAGGATGAACGTGAGTAGATGAGGAAGAAATATTTATTTTTTTAACGAAAGTCGATTCTTGATCAGATTGGGATGGAGACAAGTTCCGTAAGAACGAAAGACAATGCTCGTCAGGTTCGGGTTTCATATCATGCACCACTGAGTTACTCATTCTCCTCCTCTTAGGATGTAACATATCTCCATGAAACAAAAGACATTTTCAGTAACTCATGATTTTTCATTGTTACTGAAGATTGAGGCAAGCAAAGATTTTGTTCGTTAAAACCTACCTGAACTGAAACGAAAAGAGCGTTCTGATACTATTTCAAGTTCTTCAGCATCCTTCACAGCTAAATCTTCGATTTCACCAGGAAAAACTTTTTTCTGCTGCAAAAGATTGATATAATTAGCATATCACCTTTAGAAGAAACCAAAACTTAGAAAATATGTTTTTTTTTTTTTTTAAATTACATTTTCTTCTATTACCAAATTATTGTGTGCTTCTCTAAAATACATTTTTCTTTCTTTGTAGTCAGAGTTTCTGAAAGATCTGCTTGTTGGGGAATTGATATGGCCCCGGGAATGTTCAACACCTATTCGTAAAATAAGCAACTCGTTGAGAGGGCGCTCATCCTCTCCGCAACTGCAATGTTAAGACAACAAACAGAGAAAAATCCATAAGAAAAACTAAACGTTTGACAACATAAGAATTGATAATTGCATCTTATTAAATTCTCACCCTCCGAAAATTGCTATGCCCAAGTTTGTGACAGTGGCTGTATGAGAAAACCGTCCTTGAGGTTTTGGCAAACAAATGTCGAATTGAATCCAGGATGATGTGATAATATCGAGAACCCAGACATCGTTGTAAAATTGTATGTCCCTAACTCCACCAATGACATATACCTGCAGAGCGCAGACATTAAACTAGCCATTACTACGGGAATATCTAAAGCAAATTATTACTTGGTATGATTTGTGAGCATCAAGTCGACGAAATAGGTTGTCAGCCATGATACTGAAATCTAAATTAAATTCTTGCCATCAAGTAGGCACTAGAGCGATAAACACAGAAAATTGTCTTCAGAGCACGTTTGGCTAAGATTCGTAAAACATAAAAGTACTTTTCTGGAAAGTAAATAAAAATATACTTTTAAGAAACGCAAGTTTATGAACGAAAATCCAAAAAAGAAAAGTTAAAACTTTTAAAAACCTCAAACTTGTGGCAAAAAATTACTAACTTCTAAACTCAGCCAGATATGTCACACTTACCTTGGTCCCTATGCTCACAGAAGCATGACCAGCTCGAGCACCAGGGGATGGACCATGAAAATCCAGCTGATAAGGAAATGAACCCAACGTTACCTTATAATTTCTCGAATCATTTAATTTGTTACCTTTAATTTATTTTACACATCTAAAAAGAAAAACAATTTAGTGGACGGAGTTCTTACCTTAGACCAAGTAAGCGTATTCATGTCAAACACATTAACATCTCTTTGGTACCGATCCCCCGAGTCTCCACCATACACAAAAATACGGTTACCCACAGCCACGGCACTATGACTATCTCGAGGTGCAGGTTTATTATCCTGTACGTCAAGGGATGTCCATCCCATAGTTTTCAAGTCCAAAACATGTAAATCATTTAAGTAATTTGACTCCCCTTCTCCACTACCCCCAAATATAACTAATTTCTCGTCATTGACAAGTGTAGCAGTGTGACTTTCTCGAGAGGAAGGTGGATTGCCATGGCATTCAGGCTGAGTCCACTCTCTAGAATAGAGATCCAATATATACAAGTCGTTGACCTTCTTAAAACCATCAGTTCCTCCAAATACTATCATCCTGTGCCCAACAAGTACGGCGCTGTGGCTATCTCGTGATCTCGGCCCCTGCCCTGTAGTCATGAGAATGTTCCATGTCATTGTCTCGAGATTATACACCAGAACATCACTGAAATGCACTCCCCCACGACATCCCTATAACGAATTCATAAATGAGAAAAGAAAATTGATTAGGAGTGATTAGATATATAATTAGAATTACTTCAACAAATACATTCACAGTACAATGATAAGTTATGGAATATTTCAAGCATTGCCTTGTTGACAATGTGAAGCCTAAATTATATAGTTGTCTTTACTTCCGTTTTTTTTTATAGTTCTGATGGGAAATAAACTTCTCCTTAGGAAAATGAGATAAGAGAAAATTAAGCATTTGTATGAAATCAATTTGTTGATTCAATGCCACATTAATTTTACAATCATGCTACCAGACAGTTTGACAAATTGCCAGCTGACACAATTTTAAATAATGTTGGACAAAAAAAAACTTCGAACCAGTCAATCCAGTGTTGCCACCTCATCATCTCTACAAGGAGCTTAATTCTTAATTTTATGCAAAAGCGAAAAAATTCAAAACTTCCCCACTTTCCAATGCTCAAATGTAGAAGCAAACATGGAAAATACTACCAGCTACTTCTAACAAAGTCGTTTACCAATTTTAATTTTCGCTTAATTTATTTGATATGTATAGTCGTAATGAAGCAAAGGCTTGGCTATATGTCTATGCTAGCTGGTTCCAATCCAGTAAATATATACTTCTTTATATTTGTGTACTAAATTTATAAAAAAAAAAAAGGGGTCAAAAAATTACTGTTCTGAATAATGAACAATACTTTTAATACATGTTCAGTAGGGTCTACACATTAGAGAAAGAAAGAGTTAATTCTATCTATTGGCCGGCTAACTTTGTAGAACCAGTAGGGTATACACGTAACAACAAATTAACATCATAATCCTCCCATTACCATACTTAAAGATGTCATTGCACCATGTTTGGTAAGCTTATAAGGTTTACTTATAAGAATTAAGCTTGCTTTAAAATTAATTATAGAAAAAATACTGTTCAATATTGGAAATAAATTACTTTCAAAAAAAGTAACATATATTAATTAAACATTAGGAAAAAAAAATAGTAACCAAACCATTATTTGAGGTTATATTAATATGTCAGAAAACATAGCAATAATAATGTCTTGTCTTAAATATTCAACTGCACTTTTGCAAACCAGAAATCAAAGGTATTCTAAACATATAATGAAAGAATAATTAAATAAATCTATGATGGAACTAAACTAATTACCAAAACAAAGAAGCAAAAATACAATTGCATTGTTGAACCTTTATATATCTTAAGCAAAACTAAGCAGAATAAAGAAGTTCAAGTTTGCTATGCCTGAAGCAGCAGCAGCAGCAGAACGAGTGAAGACGCAGATAATACCTGAAAACTTACTTCGTGGTGTAGCAGAAGCTAAGAAAAAGATAATGGACCAAAAATTCCATAAAACTTACTAGTTTCTTGGGGCAAAAAATACTTCAGGAACACAGTTCTATATGATTGGACGATCCACTCAAATCACGAAGTGGGGTGGGGGTGGCACAGTGCAGCTTAGAATGAAAACAGGAGAAACTTGCAAAATATTTCTTCTTGAAGAAAGAATAAGAAAGGTTTTTTTATTTTCCTTACAGATTATGAGAGAATCCCAAATCACAAAAAGTGGTAAAAACTAAATTCCATCGAAGAAAGTGCTAGTGTATTCATGCCAAAATTAACCATAAGAACCAACTTTGAATATAAAGAGAGAAAAAAAAAAAAAAAGATCATATCTTCATGCAAAATCTTGAAAAAGTAAAATGAAAACAATTAAAAAAAAAAAAATTTATGTACCCCAAAGATGTAGATTAAGCCATTAAAATAGCAAGCAGAATGCCCCCATCTCTCAGAAGGATTGGCGCCAGACACTTTTGGATACATCCACATTGCCTTCTTTATTAAGACTTCACCTTCCAAAGAACCCATTTTTCCTCTCTTTAATCCTCTCTCTCTCTTTCTCTATCTCTATCTCTATCTGTGTGTGTTGATGTGGGTTTTAGATTCAAGTTCGGTGCACATAAGTTGACAAGGTACAAGAAGAGAGAGAGAGAGAAATAAAGGGGTCAAATTGGAATAGACATGAATAAGGCAAGTGACATATCAACTATCAATGTCAACAGACATGAAAAGATGCGTGCTTTCAAGTCCAAATCACTGTGTCACCAACATCAAAACACAAGCTCAATACCCACTTTTTATTATTTTATATATAAACATTTATTAGTGTTATATATTAAGAGCAATGCTACGTGATATGATGTAAAAAATAATGTAAAAAAGAGTGTACATATATCATTATTGATATATTAATAGATATCTTAAGTCACGATGTAACGCTCATTGCCCTACAATAAATTCAATGACACTATATGTGCATTCTTGTGTACGTATTCTTTTGCACTCCCCCAATGTACCATAAGCTAAGCAGAAAAGAGAGAGACTGTTTGAAAAATCAAAGGGGGTGATGGTGCCATCTGACAAAGTGTAAGGAAAGATGTATGCAAGATTTACATGTAGCATGATTGAAATAAATTTCCTTTTTAACAATAAAACTTTTATTTAAAAAGTTTTTTTTTGACTATCCAAAATCAAACAATGATCTACTCCCACAAAATATTCATAAATTTTGCTATAAAGATGAAATTTCTTGTAATATTCGTTGTGAAACTTAAAAGAAAAAAAAGTAACATGAAAAAAATTTTAGAAATAGAAATTTAATGACAATTTTCAACTTGTTTATAAGCTTAGCTCTCTCTGCCCAAGCATGTTTAAAAATATATTTTGGGCGACTTATTCTGAAGATAAACTTAAAATTTATTGTTACTGTTGACATATTTTTAATGTAAGCCAAGTTAAGAATAAACTCCACACTTATTGTTTTTCTGTAAGTCAAACAATAATTCACCAACTTTTAAGGCTAGAAAATAAAAATTAATAAACAGTTGATTGTGGAGTGTGTGAGACAAATAGGGTTTTCTTTGGTGTTATCCATGTCTAACGTTTGTTTCTTGACTTCCCTCAGTTGTCTTGCTGAAAATGACGGACTAAGGAAGCATTGAACTGTGGGAAATGATGAAACTGTCTGCTTTCTTTTCTGTTTGTTTTAATCTTTCTCTGTGAATTTGTGGTGAGATGGGTAAAATGTAAATACAAGTTTTAAGTGACAATTTGATTTCACATCACCATCTACATAATGCGATATTTCAAAAGTGACGTGAGAGATGTGAAATGTATGTACAAAATTTTAAGTAAAAAATTAAATTTGAGATATGATATCAAATAGCTTAGGTTTGAGACCTATTCTTCGAAAGAATATGTTTTTTAATATTGATTTTTTAGAAAATGTATTGATAAAAAATAAAGAAAATTTTTAGGGTTCACGTGTAAAATTATTTTATTAAAAGGATGTATTATTGAAAATAAGTTTGGAGAAAAATGAGTTTTTGCCTCTTGTTTGACTCCCATTAAAATAAAACTTTTTGTTTCTCGTACTCATTTTCAACTACATATTTACGCGATAAAATATTTTGTACGTAAATTCAAAATTTTTTACCTATTTTTTAACAACAAATTCTCCAAATCACAATTCAAAAGTCATTTCCTTCCAATTTCTCTTTATTAAGGCTATCTAACAAGGCCCCATTTTGAGAGGGAAAAAAATACATTTTTGAATAGTGATTTTTGGAGAATGTGTGGTTAAAAATTAAGAAAAATTTTCGAATTACGGGTCATATTATTTTATTGAAAAATGTATTGTTAAAAATAAGTTTTGAAAAAATGAATTTAAAAAAAAAAGGGCTCAAACTACCCTAAAAGTAATATCACTTACAGTATACAATGTTGAGGTCTAAATTCTTGATTAATGATATGAAGAAATACAAAACCATGAATTCAAGAACCAGAAACTATAAATTTTGTCACATTTTTTTTTTATTTTATGTATTTTCAAGAAATCTTGGGATTGATGTGAGTGAGTCTGTGCAACAACACAATTTTCAAGGTAGTTTATTGAAGCAGATCAAGAAATGTATCTTCTCAAGGTTTTTGTAAGAAGCGTGGGGCTTTGTGTTTTGAAAATTCTTTTTTTAGTTTTGGGAAAATGGAATGGGCTCTTTTTCCCTCAAATGGTCAGTAATTTTCTTGGAATAGGATCTTCCCACAAATCTCTTGCCCCACGATTGAATCCATATAATATAAAATCAATTTCTCAAGTTCTTTAAGTTCTAGGTTTCCTCCATCAAATTCAAGGCCAATCAACTTTCTTTTTAATATCTTCCATCACTCATCATCAGATCACTTGATGAAGTAACCGAAAATGAAAAGAAAAACTCTTAAAATTCTATATCGAACATCAATGTTTTTAATTTTTTCTCGAGACATATAAAAACTTCGACATACTATTTGTTAAAGAATACGCTTCAATTAGGTCTCCCGAAGAAGTTCAAATGTATTAAATTTGTTGCATCTTAAATACATGTTTTGCTTTTCGACACATTACACCTAGGTATTTTTCATTTACTTAAAAGATGTAGCGCGTCGATGTATAAAAAGAAGATGTATTAGGAACTGAAGCACATCAAGTTCAAAACGTTGGATATCACTCTGCCACCTGTACACCATGTATAGCAGTATCGGATGAACTTAAGAAGTCAAAATGTTTTTGATTCTTAACTCTGTATTGTCTTTGTCGTTCAACTCAAGACCACATGAAATACTGCCCAAAATCACAATCTAAGGGTCTGAAGAAACTGTTTATTTTGCATGCCAATACAATTCCAATGACCCTTTTCACCAAGTATTCCATTAGTACCAACAGTATCACTATTAAAAACAGTGTTATTTTCTTTTTCCAAAAAACAAAATTGTAATTTTAGAGAGAGAGAGTTGAGAGTGCACGCGACAAACACGGGCGAAGTTTTGAGGGAGAATTGGCGGTAGTGGCGTAGAGCATAGATTCACGTGGCTTACTGTCTTTTCCTTTTCCTTTGTAACTTGAAATTTTCTTTTTCCTTTCTTAGTTGTTTGATTGGAAAGAAAGCGAAAGGAAATGAAAACTGAAAGACATCTATCTAATCAAGGGTAAAGTAGAGGAACAATTAATTATAGGTAAACGAAGAATACATTAAAAAAAATGAAATATAAATGATTGTTCATTAATAACTGACGAAATAAAAGAGGGTATACAATAAAAAAAGGAAAATTACGCATCACATAGTGGTTTTTTTTTAAGGGATACAAAGAGACGTCAATACCTATTCCTTTCAAAAGTACTAAAGTATTTCACAAAACTAAAGAGTTCGAGCCTAGAAGAGAAAAAGATTGAAAACTCAGCACCACTTGTTGCTGTTAATAAGGTTTTCGAATAGAGTCGTTAAAATGAACAATTATGTCCCACCACCTATTGTAGTATGTCACTCGAGTAGTTAGCATAAACTAAGGATTGATACTTGAATATATATTAAAATACTTTTAATGAAAATAAAAGTTCAAATAGTTCATCTTTTATCCAAAAAAGGAAAAAACAAAAAAATCAACTCAATGGCAAAGAAGTAGAGAATAGTGTTTCCTTCTTCAAATGACTATAAAAAAGGAAAAATACATAAATCCCCTTGAAAAACACAATCAAAATTAGAGCATGTTCAATCGAGTTTATAAAATCGTCTGCATGAAGTCGGAATCACTAATAATCATCGATCAGCCATACGACGGTGAATTCGTTCCCAAGCCTTGTACATCTAAAAATATTTTTAAATGTTTATTTAGACACTATGTACTGTCTTATCAAGGGTCGAACATGAAATTGATTGGTCATCAATGTTTCTTTACATGAAATAAGAAAAAAAATCAATTGCTGTATCATTTATCCTTTTCCATTTTTGAAAAAGAACCCAATAAATCATGTATACAACTATTTCTTTGCCAAATGAAAAAAAAAATCAATTAATTAATAGTTTGGCCTTGAAAGTAACCACACACACCATTCTTGGAATGGTGGTGTGAAAGAAAAGAATGAAATTGGAAATTGAAAGACGTATTCAATCAAGAAACAGTTTTGACAGATTGATGTAAGGTTTCCCATATAATAATGTTTGTAGGTGGCACAACACAACAAACCATAGCATTGGATGACAAGTTGTAAAGATTTATACTAATTTTTTAACTTGTTTCTGCAATTTTTCTTGGAATCTTAGGGCCATACAACAGCGTAACGGGTACGTGAAGTTGACTCTCTATTTGGAACCCAATACGGATTGAAAATGCCACCCTATATAATTTAACTACCATTCTAGTTGTGCAAACCTAAGCACACACTTTCTAGTTTCGAAACTCTACGAAGGAAAGTTAGGTTAACGAGATGTTTACATGTTTGGAATCGTCTAGATACACTCAATTTGAGCGGAAACAAGGCATGCTATAGAATTATAACATGAATTTGGTGATTCTACTAATTAAAATAGTGTCAAAATGAGTTAGACTATCCGACATACGAGAATTGACATTTCAGAAGGAATGCATGCGAGAGCTCGCAACATAGGCAAATAAGAATAAATAAATATATTTTGAATGGAAAAAATAAATAATATAATAAATTATTATAAACAGAGATATTCTAATCCCTTCCTAGCCTCCCGAGAATCCCTATGCGAGGCAAGGACTAGGAAGATTGCTCCAACCCTGCCTCGCCCAATTGTCATCTCTAATTTCATAAATTATTTACGTTAAAAATCAAAATGAAAACCGTCTAACTTTATTTCAATGGCTTGTCTAATCAGCTTTACTACATAAGATAGGAATGACACTCACGAAACCTCATTGTTTCTCAATACAATTTAGGCCCCCCTTTGGTGCACATTTTGGAAAAAAGAATGCATTTTTACTGTTGATGTGATGGAGAATATGTGGTTGAAAAAGAAAGAAAATTTATTGATGTGATGGAAAATATTATTTTATTGAAAAATGTGTGATTAAAAATTAGTAGAATAATGAGAATGAAAAAAATAATGTGGATCAAACAGGTCCAACTCAAAATATAAAAATGTTCTATATGTTTATAGTAATTAAGATAGATTTGTCCAATTCAAAATATAAACATGTTCTATATGTTTATAGTAATTAAGACCATAGAAACTATACTTGCCCTCAAATTTTATCCTCTTGTTATGCAAATGAACATCGTGGCCAGGTCTACCAAATAAAGTTCATATATGCCATCTACTCAATAAACTATTGGCGAAAGTCAAACTTTCTAGTTCTAGAATACAATGGGCCTTCACCAAGGCTTTTACTGCTCAGAAGGCCCAGCCCAAACAAGACTTGACTTCCTAAATTTATGGGTTGAAGAGGACAATAAGGTCTAAGTTCATCCATCGTCTGCAAAATTCAAATTTTGAATTTTTTTGACTTACAAAATTTTTGTCTACATCGAATCCTAATTAGTTCTAAGCTTGGGAAAAGGAGGAAGATTATGTTAGTTTTTTGTTAAAGCTATAAGGGTACGGGCTAGCAAATTGTACGATTAGGATAAGGCCTTAGTGTCAAAGGGCATAGATTGGTGACACCCCTATAGCAAGTCACAAATTTTAATGGCTAGATCACATATTTCACTATTCAAGTCATGAAATCCATCGATTTTGATGACAACTGCATGCAAAATAGTCTCATGGAAATAATTAAAATTGAGTTTTCAACTTAAATAGATCTATAAGTAGAGTGCCTTGTAGATAAAATTTTCCTTCCAAGGAGGATCGCATGTGGATTTGTTGCACGGCATAATGGTGCCATAGTTTAGATCAACTTCAAGTACAAATAACTGTCACCGTTTTGTTTCCTTTATGGAGAAAGTTGATAAATGAACAAGAAAATCAAAAACGAGAATTTCCAACACGGAAGGTTTGAACACGATTATGAATCGTTGTCGATATTTGATGCAACCGAAATAAGTGCTTGAAGGTTTCAATGACAAATAGTTTGCAAAAGTAAAAAAACCTTAATCCAAGTTAGAATCAAGTAAAACCAAACTTGGAAATGAACTTTTAGAACAAATATATAAAGCTCGATTTGATCTTTTGATTTGGATATGGATGTATCAATTTGATGTTTGTGATGTGTTTTCCAACGTGAAAAATATTCCTATCGATAGAATATAAATCAGCATGCACAAAAATGTGCCAAATACAAGTTAAAAACGTATAAAGTTTCATGAGAAGACACCAGAATTCAAAACATCAACGAACATATTTTTAACCAGGTGCCCGCCCAATTCATCAAATTTGCCCTTGTAATTGCAACACAAGGCCAGGTGATCACCCAGGCCATTTTTTGACCTTAAACGTTTTTTTTCTCATTTTGTTCTCGTTTGTTTTCTTCATGGTTGACCACTTTTGAATAATATTCAACAATCCTCCACTTGTTCAAATATAAAATGAGTACAAATTCAAATATAACGATACTTATATATAGAGCATGGATATATTTCAATTTAAATCCAACCTTAGTTAAATCTCACAAAGTAATCATCGAAATCCTAGTTAGCATGAAAGTTTTGAATCTATTATTCATTGTGATGATACAGATGAAATCACACACACAATTACCAAGTATTCCAGGTTCCACACAATCTCATTCAGCGCTCTTATGGTCTTGCGCTTCTCTTTTTCATAAACTTTTAAGAAAAAACTCCAACTATCTATTGAGGCAGCATCACCTCAAAATTTATATAGGTAAAGTTCTTACATTATCTTTGTTACTTTTAGAGATACTTGATTCTTCGATTTGAACTTTATTAAGAGTTATTGAAATTCAATCCTCAGGTTCGTGAGAACCAGCACTTGTAACTTATGATGGGATTTAAAAGAATAATTAAGTGTTGAATATATCAACTTATCGTATAACTTGTAGTTACCCTTTGAACCTACTAGTTGTTGTTCGTACTAATTCCCTTGTTAGCGATTTAGAGAACGGATCAACCAAATTCTCATTTGACTTCACATAAATAAGTGAAATTATTCCAACTTTGATTAAATTTCTCATTGTCATGTCTTAGACTCATATGTTTGGACTTACCATTATACACTTCATTGTATACTCTAACTAAATTGGTTTGACTATCACATAAGATGGATATAGAAGAATTATTTATTTATCCCAATGGAATTTCATATATTAAATCCTTAAGCCATTCAACTTCTTTTCCAGTTTCATCCAATGCCATAAATTTTGATTCCGTAGTTGAGCGATTAATGTATGTTTGTTTTTTGGATTTCCAAGAGACCGCATCTCCTCCAAGGATTAGAACCCAACCCGAGGTTGATTTATTTTTACCAACACTAAATATCCGACTAGCATCGGTAAATTCTTCTAGGATTTTCGGAAACTTAAAATATTGGAGACCTAGATCCTTAGTTTTCTTTAAATAACCAAGAACCCTCCCGATAGCCTTCCAATGTTCTTTTTTGGGTTGCTAGTAAACCAGTTAAGTTTACTAATTGTAAATGCTATGTCGAGTCTTGTATATTGCACAACATACATTAGACTTCAGATAGCACTTGCATACTCAAGTTGTACTATAACTCTTCCATCATTCTTTTCAAGTTTCAAACTTGGATCAAAAGAAGTTTTATCCTCTTTAATGTTGAAGTGTTTGAACTTATTAATCACATTTTCATCATAATGTGATTGTCTTAGCATATNAATGTTGAAGTGTTTGAACTTATTAATCACATTCTCAACATAATGTGATTGGCTAACACCCACTAGTCTTGGTGATTTTGATACCTAGTATGGTATCAACTCAATCAAGATCTTTCATTTTGAATGTGGAAGATAGAAACCTTTTTTTTTTTTTTTATACATTGTATTTGATTGCTCACAATCAAACATCATCCATTGATAAACAAATGAACATAAAATGATTATCACAGACTTTTGAATATAAACTTTTATCAACACTATTATGTTTTAAATATAAAAGACATTATTGTTAAGTCAAACTTTTCGTGCCATTTATTTGGTATTTGTTTTAATCCATATTAGGATTTTATTAGCTAACATACTCTATCCTCATTTTCGAGTAGAACAAATCATTTCGGTTATTCCCTATAAGCCTCCTCATTAGGATTCTCGTTTAAATATACTATTTTAACATCCATTTGATGTATAGCAACATTATAGATCAAAGTTAAAGCGAATATAATCATAATTGATGTTATTCGTGCAACATGTGTTATGTATTAAAGTAATCTATTCCTTCTCTTGTTGTTACCTTTTGGTCACTGGCCTAACTTTAAAGGTATTAAGAGGACCATCATCTTTGTACTTCCTCCTGAATACTCATTTCCAACCTATAAGTTTTGATCCAGATGGTAAATCGACTAATTTTCATGTGTTGTTTAACATTATCGAATAATTTTCATCATTTGCTTCCTTCTAAAATGTGATATCTCTAGATTACATTGCTTTTTGATAAGTTTTAGGATCGGTTTCCACTTGAAGAACGTCTTGTGACACTCTTATCATTTCCCTCAACTAAATAGAAAGAAATAAGTTGAGAGTTAAATTCATTCGGTCCTAGTACTTTCTCTTTTTGAGCTCTTTTTCTTCTACAAAGTTCACTTGCTTCAACATCCTTGAAATATATTTCTACCTCCACTTGAGGCTCCCTTAAAGAATTATTATCCGAAGATAGCATATTCTCAAAGAACTCCGCTTCACGGGATTCGATAATAACATTGGTTTCCATGATTAATGAATGATATGCCTTGGTATTTTGGGCATATCCTATAAAAGCGCATTTGATCCCTAAAGAACTCAACTTTGTCCTTTTGGATTTGTATTCTTACTATAAGCAAGACATCCTCACATTTTGAAATAACCAATTTTCAGTTTTCTCCTTTTCTACAATTCATTTGGAGAAACCTCAAATCTTTTAGAATGAATCCTATTAATTATGTGCACGCACTTAATAAAGTTTCACCCTATAAGTTAGATGGCAACTTAGAACTTAATAACATAGCATTTACCATTTCAATTAGTGTCACATTCTTTCTTTCAATCAGATCATTTTGTTCGGGTGTTCTAGGTGCACTACATTGATATATTAAGCCATATTGTTCACAAAAAAGATTAAATTCACCAGAGAAGTATTTACCTCCCCTATCACTTCTAAAAAAATTAATCTTTCTATTTAATGGATTTTATACTTTGTATCTGTTAAATATGTTAAATGTCTCATCCTTACGTTTCATCAAATAGATATGAACAAACTTAGAATGATCATATATGAATATTATGAAGTATCTATTACCTCCTCTAGTCAACATATATCAAAATGAAACAAGTCTAGCAAATTAGATTTCCTCTCAACACTATGAAAATATTTTTAATCATTTTAGATTTAACACATAATTCACATTTATTATTTCATATACTTTCACATTAAATAATTCCGATTTTAATAATTTTTTTTAAAGCAGAAAAGCCAACATGTCTAGTATGTCATGCTATAAAGAAATAGACTTAACAACATAATTTAAATTTATATTTTTATTGATATTATTGTCAATAGTACAAATCTGATCATTCCATCACTAGAATAACATTTTCCAACTAATACGCTATTTCGGAAAAGTTTGTCCAATGTTATAATCAGACACAGGAAGGGAATGCCTAGGGAAAGAAGAAGAAGAGGACTCAATGGCTCAACCAGAATTTCAAACCAAAAAGAAACGACACCATTTAGTCTCCAATTTAATTGTTTCAGCTTATCACGTTTTTAGCTTAATTGTTTAGCTTATTCACGTTTTATGAACTGAAGACACGTTTCCTGCACTACTTTAACCATAGGAGTGGATAGGAGAGTTTGTTGTTGAGTGGAATGATCCATCAGAATTTTGTTTTAACCTGAAAACTCATTTGTTTCCCACTATGCTGTAAGATGGAGATAAAGGTACTAGCCTCCATGTTTTATTTCTGATCAGTGCATTGTATTTCTCAATCATTGCTTTCTTCCAATTTTCATCCTTCCAAGCCTCAGTAGGATTTTCAGGTTCAATTTCAGTTAGTTTACTTACAATTGTCTGACTGGATAAGGCTTTATGTTTGAAAATACCAGCCTTTGCTCTTGTTACCATGGAGTGTCCAATTCTTCCTCTTTCATCCTTGTGTTATGATGAGCTTCAATTACACTGATGCTTTGATCTCTTACTCCAGCATTTTCATTATCAGTTGATTCATCATTTTGCTCAGACTTAGATTGACCATTGGAGATTTCTCTTTCAGTTGTAATGTTGAACTCATCATGAGGTAACTCTGTTGATTGTGCAGCCTCAGAAGGGGTGGCATCAGCTGAGTTTTTTTCTGTGCAGGGAGTGAAGTATGGAAGTGGTAACTGAGAGTAGGATATAACAATTTGTTCAGGGGATTTTGATTTATCTTTGGCAAGGAAGTTTGAAGGGTTTTAACTTAGGAATAATATATCAAACCACTATTTGACAACCATTATTTGGAGAAAATAGAGTCTTGAATAGTAATTTTTAGGAGAATGTATAGCCAAAAAATAGAGAAAAATTTTGAATTTGCGTGTAAGATATTTTGATTTACAAATAAGATTGAAGGGTTTTAACTTAGCATGATTGTTGAAAATAATAATGGCTATGTAAGTGTTATGTCTTAAATCGAATTAACTTTGGACATAAATATTTTTTTAGTATATAATTGATGCATTCTAATGGCATATCTATTATTTAATTAAAATTCAATTAAATTAAATAATAAGGTCTGTAGATTCAAATTTCAGTAATTTGTTAGTCACAAAGAGTTGTGATTGTGAAATACGAATTACATATGACTGTATTTGAAATCATCCACGATTGTAAGTGATAACGAGATACATATATTATTATTATTACGAATAGACCATCACGTGGGACATTTTCTATTTGTGAAGTAAGTAGTTGATCTCACAAACTAAAGTATAGTGACACTTAAATGAACATGCGCATGTTTTGTTATAGAACGAAATATTGGAGATCCGTTGGAGAGATTCTACATGGATGACTATCTGAGTGTCAATAGTTAATATTTAATGTTCGACAGTGGAATTAGTCATTTAACTTAAGGTCATCATAGTACCTTATAGGAGAACAATCATATTTTGGCGATGTTAGATATTGCTCTGACGATGGTTGCTAATACTATATCGCTCGAGTATGTCAAGAATCATATGAAAATTGTGAATGATCAATACATGATTCGTCACTTTTAAATAGTAAGATATTATGATCTACATTTCATTTAGTTAAGTTGATAACGAAATCCTTGATCAAGATATACTTATAAGTCGAAAAAAAGTTTTTGACTTATATTGACTCAATAGTAGAATGAAATATATGATCGATAATTGAGATTGATACATATCTATATATCATAATTGATCGATCATATTGGCTAAATAATTATAGTTTCGCAACAAGCGAACAAATTTGGTTTTATCATATCCCGTGACATTTTCTGTTACATGTATTGTCCTGACATATTGTTAGATGTAAATTTGGGAAAGTGGTGACAATCGAGTCGAACGGTTCGTCGCTCGTACTGTGACGATCTACGAGCAGCTCGGGCTCATCAAAAGACAAGCTCGAGCATGAGCCTAGCCCTCTCGGGTTTTGTCACTTTTTTAAAAAAAAAATTTCTAATTTTTTTCTTCTATAAATACCCACTCATTACACAATTTTTTTCCCACCAAACTTTCATTCTCTACTCTACTCTCTACTAGATTCTAAAATTTACAAATCATTACCAACAATATCATAATTATCATTTATTTTTTCTATAATCATCTTCTACATTTTTTTTACATTCTACAAATCATTATCATTCATTTTTTTGCAATTCATTTTATACACTACTACATAATTTTCATTCACTTCTCAATTCTACATTTCTACATTCT
>OU503045.2:1549190-1568556 GCA_912172775.2 Fraxinus pennsylvanica
CGAAGAGTGGGTTATTTATGTCCCTCATTTCATTGCCGGACACCACTTCGTTTCTTGTGTACGTAGCTGCAACCGCATTCATCACAAAATTTTATTTTCATACCTTTATAATTTTTTTAAAAAAATTGTACACGTAACAAGTTGTTCTTGTGACGGTTTATCTTTTTTAAAAAAAATTAAAAATATTTTACAAAATGTATATTTAAAAAATTGTTTACAAAAGGGTAAACAAAAAAAACTAAACTTGACAAATAATTTTTTGTTCTTATTATTTTAAAAATTATAAATGTTTTGAAAATGTATATTTTTAAAAAAATTATAAAATGTGTGTATATATATTTTTTGAATTTAAAGTTTAGTTATAGTAGTGTTAAAAAAAATAATAATAAATAAATAAATCGTCAAAATGATGAGTCGGCGAGCCGAGCGGCTCATTTTGGGCGAGACCAACGAGCAAAGCTTAAGCTTGGCTCGTTGGGAACAAGCACGAGCCGAGCTCGTGTAGGTATGGGCTGAGCTGCTCGGCTCGACCCATTGACACCTCTAATTTGGAACGATGAATGTGAATTGGTGATAAATTAAAATTTGGTATTTTAATTTATCGATTTTGATTAGATCAAAACAATAATTTACATTATTAAACATCATGATCGATAATTTAATGGGCTACACATAAAAAGAGAACAAGAGAGATTTACCAATTAATTAATTAACAAGTATTGAATAATTAATTAATGGAATTGCTTGTTGATAAACTCGGGTTAATTAACTGGATTAATTAATTCATGAACCAAATTTAATTAATTAGATTAATTAAATATTAGATCGGATTAAATTTAAGAGACGTACCAAGTCTACTTGGATTACATTAATAAGTTATTGGAGTTTTAGAAACAATAGAATACAATTCATTATCTTGTTAGCACAACTAAATAGAAACCCTAATTCTCATATTCTTGTTCCTTGTGTGGATTTTCATTGGATGCTGAATTATTGGACAGATGTGGATTGCAGAACGTGATTGTTCGTGTTCCAAGTTCAACAAATGAGTTTGCAGAATCTAGAAAATGTATAATTTTTCTATCACAATTTTTATCTAAATACAAAGAATATTTTTAATGGGAATTGAAAATTTTGTTTAAATTTCGCTATGCATATTAAGTAAATTTCCAACCGGTTAAAAAGTAGCCAAAATATGTAAGAGTATGAACGGCTAAGAAATGCTCTTTGCAGTTTACCTCCACTTTGAAAGGTGGTGATCTCATCAACTTTGAGATTGATGCATGCAAGCCACATAGTAGCCTGATCTCACCGTCAATGACCACGATCAGCGTCTCTGATGCATTTTCGTTTTTCCACAGGGCCCACACATCACACGTGGCAAACATCCATGTCCCACGCTGCACATCTCTCCCAACTATCGAAATTCGTAAAACGAAACGAAACCATAGCATTTGGTGTGAATCCACAGACCACAGGAAATGTGAAGAAACAATGGAGAAGAAAATTAACGGCTGCGATGGCGCTAATGATTCCGGCGAGATGAGCCCTAAGTCACCGGCGCTTAATGCTCGTGATAAGGCTTCTGATGACAGTTTCTATAGAAAGCTAAGCAAGTTGCACGAATCGTCAGGGCTGAGTCGAGTGTGAGATTATACTTCTTTTCTCTACACACACGAATCAATGCATGTGGTGTTTGAGTTATAGTTTCAAGCACGCCTTTTCTTGGAATTCGAATGCTGGTTTAGGCTTTGAACAGGTCAAATGGCTTGTTTGAGCTTATTGGATTCGGATACTATATTGAACTTTGCGTTCCATCTTGAAATGGTCTCAAAGTTCATTAAGTTCAACGAGCAATTCGGTCTGCTTAAAACTATACAAGCAATATGATCAAGATTGTTTTACTCAAATTAGCCACCATCTTGTAGTCCTGTCCATATCGCTTCAAGTTTACTCAACGCAAAAGGGCTTGAGCTGCTATACATTTTAACAAGGTTGACCTAATAGTTATGTTGTCTTCTAATTTAGAAATCAAAACTTAGATTTGAGAGAAATCCATTCAAAAGTGTAGTTATGGGCATTGTTTCGTGTGGTTTCATTTTGTTTGGGGATTCTAAATTTGAAGGTTTTGATGTATTATATGTTGATTGGCAACAATAAATTAAGGAGAAACAAATTAATGGGCATTGTTTCGTGTCACTGGTCATTATATGAATTGGTAATTGTTTGTCTGTTTCTCACTTTTCCCAAGTTAATTTCTTTTTGAAGTGCTACCGTCCAATGTGCTCATTTTGCTATGTTATTCACAAGGTAGAATCAGAGATAAAAAAAAAAAATTTGATTACATGCGCTTTGCAAGTGTGCCTATGGGCAGTGCATAATGCTGAACCATATAGAGAACCATATAGAGTTTAGTGGTTGAGGGCTCATTACCAGCTGAAAAGAAGAGGCTGTGTGTTTAAGGTCTTACTTTTTTTTTCTTTTTTATACGTTCGTGTGTGTGTGGAGTTGAGGATGTGGGGTGCAGCCTTGCAGTGGTCCGAATTTATATACTAAAATGCGCATATTTAATGTTGCAAAGTGCTAAGACCTTTGAACACTTTGAACTTTGATATGCTGGACTAAGACTGTCATTCTCAATCTGTGGTCATGTTGGCTATTTTCTTCAAAACTTACACTTTAATTTTTCTTTTTGCGTCATATTTCAGCAACTTATTTGCATATGTCGTTTTGTTATTTGTTTTATATGCTTAGTTAAATAAAGTATGCGCATCCATGTATGTCTGAGATGCATTATGTCATATATTCAACAGCTTTCTGTGTCCACGAACATAGTTTCTAGAGTTAATAAATTGGAATTGCTTATTTATCTCATCATCGCTGCTGTATGCTGGATCTTATTCGGCACTATGTTATTGAGCCACATTAAAGAAGTCCTTATGGAAATATTCAGTACCTTGATTTAGCCCATTGCTCACTGAGAGCAGTAACGCTGAGGCAATGCATTTTGATTATTTTAAATCTTTATCCTCCATAAATTCTCCAAGATAATAAGGGCCTTTAAGCTCCCAAAAGACCCCGGGTAGACAATTTGAAGCATGTGATAATGCTATCATTGAAGCTCGTGTGATATAAAGGTTACCTCTTTATTTATTGTAGTCATCCGGAAGCCAAAGCTTGACTTTACTAAACTAGTAAAAAGGATTAAGCTAGGTGCTTACCATTTTTTGGCTGACCTTTATCCAAACCTGCTTGCTGCTTACTGCATTACTTACTGAAAATATTAATGCTGAAGCACTGGATCTTATTCGCCTCTATTTATCGAGACCCAAATATTAGCAAGTCGCATTGGGGAAGTTTACAAAAATTGAAGCTAGTAATTAATCCATCAACGTTTCAGAACCAAAAAAAATAAAAATAAAAAATCATGTGGGTGTGTACAATATAGCATATCATTGAATCCCCAAGGCATGTGCTAATTGGTATTTTTGTAAATTTTGATTGGTTTCCTTCCTAGACATCCCTTCGGGTGGGGTGGGTTCAAGATTGAAACCTGGTGGAATTCTTTCCTGTGCAGCTTTAATTTTCGAGAAGCCAACTTGGATTTGCATCTTCTTTACAAAGAAGTGACTCAAAGAGGAGGGTTTCATCAGGTACGTTTGGCTTTGTATTTACAAGTCTCAATGACTACTGCCTACGTTGTTGATGGTGATACGTGGTGCAGTTCCTTTTTATATTGATTGACACTTCTACTGATTGTACGTGCTGGTGCCCTCAAATGGGTGACTGAAAACAACGAAACTGGGATATGATGTAATTTATGCCCCCTTTAAGCTTTTTAGAACTTCTGTTCTATTGCAAGTTATGTAAGGTTTATCCCAATATGTAACTTTTCATTCGCCATCTCAAGTCTATTTTATGCAATTGGAAAGATCAAAATTGTTATTTGATGTAGGTTTAGTTTGTCTGTATTCAATCTCTTCAATTATGTAATCTTTCTTGTAAAAAATTTCAGGTTACAAAATATGGGAAATGGTATGAAGTTGCATCTATCTTGAACTTGCAATGCAGTGTCTCAATGCGACCAATAGAACTTCAAACAGTTTATGAAAATCTCCTGTACCAATTTGAGCAAATGTACCATTATAGGGTGCCTAAAGAAGCAAACACAAGGCCAGATAAAACTTCTCTAGGTGGAAAGCTAGTTTTTAACATATCATTGTCCCTAACCCTTTTTTATTCTTGTTTTGCTGTTGGCATGTAAAAGAACAAGTTCTCTTCATGTTAAAGTGTTAGTGCATTGTATATGCAGGTCGTTCGAGTTATGGGGACAGCCTGAGCTGCGTGACGGGAAAGCGGAAGTATTGTGATAGCTCGTCCTCTTTGTCAACTGTTTGTTCTTGTGATCTGGAGGGTCCAGCAGAGAAAAAGAAGATCAACAATCATTCTTACCAAGTTTCTGCAGGTTAATCCTATTTTTGCTTCAATCAAATGATGTCAGTAAGAATGATCTTATTAATTCTAGTCAAAGGCACCGCATAAAGACAGGAAACCATTTATAGATATTTTTTTTTTATGATAGAGATATTTGAAATTAGTCACTTCTTTTTATTAATCAAGAAAATGCCCATCGGCCAGCTTAGATATTTTCTTTCCTTCTTTCAGTAATTTTCTGATGGTTTCTCAATGTCGGTAAAGCTGTAAAAAATCAAAAAATGAATCACAAGCTCGACTACTTTTACATGCTTGTATTAATGAACTGTGATGGCTTAAATTGTCCAGTGGATCAGATACAAGCCATGCTGTCGACTGCAGATAAGGAATTGATAAAGGAAGCTGATGCTCCCCTAAAACCAAGGACCGGATACCAGATCTTCCTTAGGATAGCATGTCATGGATTAAAGGAAATTTATGGAGAGAACTCCAGCAGCCAGAATATTCGGGACATGGCAATTGAGGCATGGAGGCATCTCTCTGAGGAAGACAAACTGGTAATTAATTTCAATGTGTCTGACATCATACTGTTCTTGGCGACTACTTACAAATTTTAAATCTATTCTAATATTTTTATTACAAAATTATGCCTTAAACATTGGTGGAAATTTAATCTTAACGAAAATCAGAAACAATTGGATATTAAAACATTTTAAACTAGTGAATTTAGGGAATGCAACACACTTCTTTTTAAAATGGTTGGAACATGACACCATGCTGAAACTCGAGTTTCTTTTGCCTTTTCTTTTGCAGCCATACATAGATGCACATAAGATGGACAGAGAGAGATATAATAGAGAATTAGCTACTTATGAGCGTGCACTGAACTCCTCTTCATCTTCAGAAATACACAATGACTATTTCGTGTCTTTGCAACCTGAACATGAGAACGTCCTTTCGCACGATAAGTCCTCGGTTGAATTGGCGAATCAGATGTTGAAGAATGCTCAATCCAATGACCCTATATTGCAGACGTATTGGGATGAATTCTACGGCTCCCTGGATTAGCCAGTTAAAGAATGGACAAATGGATATTTTGATGTTCAAGGTCTATTAGTGCTGTTTTTGGAGGTAATGTATCTGGATTTAATACACTTTAGTATATCTAGTTCCTGTGGTTGTGTACATATAAGCCTGCACTAGAGGTCTTTTGAACATGATGTTTAAGTATTTTGTATATGAACCTTTCACGAGTTTATGTGGACCTCCTTAATGTTTTCTAGTGTTTGCATGAACAACTCAAATTGGTATCTTATGGCATGTGTTGTAGAGTAGACTGGATAAATTTCTACAGTATTAGGGAAGAAAACTAAGTAGTTTTGGTTCAGAAGACTTCATTATATGGTATTTTAGGATGAATAATCACGTCAAGGAAGCTATTTATATGGTGGCATTGTAGAAAGTATTTTTACACTATAAAAACTCTTTCTTGTGCAAAAAAAGGAAAAAAATATAACTTTCCATCAATCGCAGTTGTTAAGAGATAAAATCTCACATCGAATAAAGATAAAAATACAGATCAACTTATAAAGATTTGTATTACTCTTCTTAACAATGTTGACCTTTTAAGGTGAAACATCAAATTTTAATATGATATCAGAGCTCATTAAACTCCAACAAACAATTTGATCTGATTAAAATTCAAAAAATGAGCATGCGGATTCAAGATTAGTTTGTTTAAACGAGTCACCATCTTAAAGGGGCAGGTTGTTCAATTGAAACTTGCAAACGTACTGGTTTCTTGACAACTAATAGAATTCAACGAGTTTCGAGTTTATCGTTACCACGAGAAATAAAGTCTAATATCTAGTTCAATAGATTTTATCAAATTTGAAGTTGTAATATCAGAAGAAATAGTTTGTATGTTTTCTATTCTAATCTTAAACTAAGAAATCAAATAAAGTATTTATCTAATATGTGAATATTTGTATTGGAATTTTGAATCCTTTCATTGCTATTTAATTTAATTCTTAATTTGTAATTTGTAGAGTAGACTGGATAAATTTCGACAGTATTAGGGAAGAAAACTAAGTAGTTTTGGTTCAGTAGACTTCATTATATGGTATTTTAGGATGAATAATCACGTCAAGGAAGCTATTTATATGGTGGCATTGTAGAAAGTATTTTTACACTATAAAAACTCTTTCTTGTGCAAAAAAAGGAAAAAATATAACTTTCCATCAATCTCAGTTGTTAAGAGATAAAATCTCATATCGAATAAAGATGAAAATACAGATCAATTTATAAAGATTTGTATTACCCTTCTTAACAATGTTGACCTTTTAAGGTGGAACATCAAATTTTAATATGGTATCAGAGCTCATTAAACTCCAACAAACAATTTGATCTGATTAAAATTCAAAAAATGAGCATGCGGATTCAAGATTAGTTTGATTAAATGAGTCACCATCTTAAAGGGGTAGGTTGTTCAATTGAAACTTGCAAACGTACTGGTTTCTTGACAACTAATAGAATTCAACGAGTTTCGAGTTTATCGTTACCACGAGGAATAAAGTCTAATATCTAGTTCAATAGATTTTATCAAATTTGAAGTTGTAATAAGAAATAGTTTGTATGTTTTCTATTCTAATCTTAAACTAAGAAAGCAAATAAAGTATTTATCTAATATGTGAATATTTGTATTGGAATTTTGAATCCTCTCATTGCTATTTAATTTAATTCTTAATTTGTAATATAATAAATTCATGCATTTAAAACAATCGATAATTTACTTTTATTCAATATTTTTTTAAAGATATATTAAATCTATATTTAACACGACCCGATCCTATTCCTAGCTCGAATTCATATGAAAAAATGCATTGATTCGCATGATTTATCACATGATTGCAATAGATATTATTCATAATACATATTGTCCATGTGTTGATTTTACCACGTTTTAGACTTAATTATCAGTATTCATACACTATAACAGGTAATTTATTATCTAATTGGTGATCAAACAATCAAATAGTTCAATGGAAATGCAAAATCAATCAAGAAAAATCGAAAAATATTAAACTAATTGTTTTGAATTAAAATAAACAAATAATAGAGTTTATCATTAATCCAATTTGGTAGGTATTATTATTAATTATTAAATAATTTTTTGATTGATTGAAAATTGAACTAATATGAAAATAAGAAAACGTCATTTTACATTTTTTTAGGCTTATGTCTCGCCTAAACTCGTCCAGCCCATAGCTTGGCCTCCATGCATCGCCACGCATTATGTCTTTTAGAACACTAATGAAAAGTGTGACAGCATTACCAAAATCTGTGTTCCTATAAATGGTTTCTATTAGATCTCCTAACACGTGCTAGAAACAAATATAATATAGATGTGTTTAGTAACAATTTTTTTTCCCAAAGAAATAGTTTGACATAAAATACATGAACAAAGTTTTATGTGCATATTTTGGGAGTTGTACAAAGACAATTATTTTGTTTTTGTACAATCGAGAGTGATTTTGATTTAGGATTTTGTTTTCATTATCTGGTCTATTGAGTTGCTTAATCAATTCAGGGTTATTCTATTAGATATTGTGTAACATAGAGTCTAACACCGCATGCTTCACGTAATAACCTTGTTGGATACTTTCTCAAAATCAAGTCGTGTCAACCCAATCTAATTAACACCTCTATTCTAAACCCACAACACCCAACACAAACGATTACATGTATAATAACATCATGCATCTAAGCAATGTAGATATTAGGATCACAAATTTTGAAACTAACAAGGCCACGAACACCACATTTGGAGCGGATGTTGCTCTAGACCACATATTAAAAATGACACCGAAGCTAGTAAAATTATTATTTATTGCTACTATGTTGGTTTAGACAATTCTATTTGTAATTTACTCTTCACAATTTCTAACTCTAAAGACTTATATATGCAAATTCTATTTGGATTGACGAAGTTTATTTATTGTTTTATGTAGTTTTGCAGCTCAATCGGATTTATAAAAAAATATGTGACAAAATTCAGTGTTATCGAGTTCAACATATTAAAAAATCCTATTATTGTTGAGCAATGTTGATCAAACATCTCCACATCCAAGAAAGGTGTATAAATGTCCAAAGAAACTCATTAAAAAATACAAATACCACTAGCGATCGAAAGTGCCATGAAAACAACCACATGCTTACCTTTCCTATTTGTTGTGTAATACCCACTCATCATTACTTTTAATAAAACCAAATGAAAATTGACCCCATCACCTAGCCAATAGGAGGAAGCCAACTTTACTTTGCCAACAAATACATATTTTCATATCAATTTTTAATTTATTATTAAATAAAATAAATAAATATATTTATATAACATAATTGTCCTTGCAAGACACGATAAGGAGACATGGGGACAACTATGTTTTATATTCTTGAAATATTTATAGTAATTTAATGATACATTTTGTTTGTACTTTGTTTTGTGGGGAGAATTCAAGATGGCACAAATCCCACCAAGCCACGATTATCATTTGTTTTATTCTAGTTCGTTAGTTTATCAAAATTTTCCAACCACGACATCTTATATTTGAATATCTCTTCTAGGATTGTTGAAATTTACTTAAAAATGTAACAACCATAGTGACCTATTTTAGTCGGGTTGCTTGAAAAGATTACATTTGTTTTGTTGAACTAACTAAAATTGGCATTTTGACCGCATCTTCGTGTTCAAAATCTATTTTTTTGTTTTTTTCTCAAAATTCGATGATTCTCCATGTTATGTTAATTTTTTCTCTCCCAAATTTCGCTCTTGCGAACAATGTCGACTAGATGAACGTTAACATAGGGAATTAAGTTGGATTCTAAAATCTAATTATTTGAATATTTATAATATAATATATTTCACACAAATCAAGATTAAGTAAAATATTAATTTGATCTTAATAGCTATACATACTTAGATAATAGTACGTTCAACTGGTTACAGGTACAAATACTTCGAAAACCAGAGACGGAGATAGGGGGGTGACCGCCCCCAACATTGTCCGCTAGTCCATTATTACTAGTTAATTTGTAATGTGTTTTTCAATTTCGCTCTGGCAAAATTTTGAAATTTTTTTTTCCATTAATAAATATTGACCAATTAACTTACACTTTAAAATTCAATCATATAAAAATCTTAGACCTAAACAAAAGATCCAATAGTTACTTAAATAAATAAGTAGCCTAAATTCAATCTAAAAACAAATGACCCATTTATGAATCAATTACCCAAAGCATACCCACATGCCACGGCCCACAAAATGTAATCCTGACTACAGACACCCTTCATTCTTCCTCAAATCTCTTCTCTGGGCGACATGCGATTGAATTGAACATTGAATTTCAGTACTGATACTTTTCCATTAGATTCGCTTATTGACGAGTTTGAAGTGATGAGGACAAGGAGAGATCAATTTCAGATGTCCAAGTCATCTCTACCATCTGTCATATAGATAGCCAGTTTACTTTTTGTCTTTTTTATGTCTATCTAACATTCATGTTTTCAATTTGTATAGCGTTAGACACATAGATTGACATATTGTTTTTGTATCGATAAACTGATTGTCTTTTTGGTCAGTCAATCTAACTTGCCCAGTTTGGTACTCAAAATCATCGTTTTCAAGACCATTTTCAATTTTCGAAAACACTGAAAACACGTTTACTTATCTATTTTCATAAACGAATTTCCAAAAACGAGTTTAAAATTTACAAAGAAAACGGAAAACGTCAAAAAAGTCGTTTTGGCTATCTTCAATTAAAATCAATCCAAAACTTCATTTTTATTTTTGAAAATAATTTTTCAAAATGACAAAAAGAACGTGTTTTCAGCAATCTCAAATTGAACACTCAAAATACAAAATACAAAATTCAAAACTAAAAACTAAAACTCTTATCAATAAAAAATTCAATTAAGAAAATCAGGAAGGCAAAAAAAAAAAAAAGCCTTGCTATCTTGGCAATGCTAAAGCTGAAAAAGGACAAATATGAATAGTAAAAAGTTCATATTTTCTATGGGCACTTATGAAACAGTTTAGTAGTAAAGGCTTAAGTTGACAAATTGTTGTTTTTCTTCTTTTTTTTTTCTACTTTAATAAACAGGAAAAGTGAGGGGCATCAATATACCATCTCTGTGTTTTTTTTTTTTTTAGGTTAACTCTGGAAAGTACGATTACAGGCATCTCAAATAATATAGAGATCTTACGCAAAATATTTGACCTTTCCAAAAATTGGAATAAAGAGATTCAAAAGGAGTTACTGATAACAATATCATCAATTAATGATCGTCGACAATTGCCAACTCTCCCTGGATTGTTGAAGATGAACGGTAAAGCAGTTAGTGTCAATAATGAAAGTGAAATTTTCTTACCTTTTTCATTGCAATAATTTGCCAATGGACTGTCGATGAAGTATACTACTAATATTGAGCCAATTTATTTAAAAAGTACTGTTATAAAATTAATCAAATGGATCCAAATGCAACTTTTGGATCTCAAAACATAATGTTGTCAATTAAGTGGGCGAGATTATTGAACGTGGTCTCTTCTAGTTCAAACACGACTTTTATAAAAAAAAATAAAAAATTCTATAATAAAATGCTAGTAAAAAAAAAAAGTTGACAAAACAACCTTACCAAGGCGCATGAAAATCATGGAAAAGGAATAGGAAAAAAAAGAGGTAATAAATGGTAGAATAGTGTAACTAGAAGGAATACACCCCAACCCACCACCCCATGGGAGCCTATAGATACACCTATATATACACACATATATATTATACTTCTTGTGTCCATTGAATTGTTCAATCCATTTTACATCAAGCCAGATTCAGCAATAAGGTATCAATAATTTTTCATGTATGAGCGTAGAAGATTTGTAAAGCTTTAGCCATTAAGAATCTAACGCAATCTTCATCTGCAGTTGAATCTCCTCGAGCTCGAATTGCAAGAAAAACTTCAGAAATTAAACAAAATTTCCGGAATCCTTTCGCTCTGATTGATAATGGCATCATCAACGATTGCAAATCCGGATGCAAACTCAAATCCATCGCCGAAAAAGAGAAGAAAAATCGGGGTGGAAAGTCGGTCTCAAATTCATTCTGAGGAGATGAGATGGAAGACGGAGGCGGAGCAACAGATCTACTCATCGAAGCTTGTAAATGCCCTCTGCCACCTTCGCCGCCCTGTTTCCACCACAGCATCCAGCCGCATAGTCCGCGAGGCTGCAGATCGTGTCCTTGCTAACTCTGCTAAAGGCCGGACTCGGTGGAGCAGGGCAATTCTCACCAGTCGACTCAGCCGGCGACTCGCTCAGGTCAACAGGAAACACAAAAGAGCGGCAAAACCGGGGACTGGAAATTCGCGGATAAAGAAACCGGCAGTTAAGAAAAAACAGCCGCTTTTGCAAAGGAAAGTGCAAGTACTGGGACGGTTAGTTCCCGGTTGCCGTAATCTCTCAATGCCAAACCTTCTAGAAGAAGCGACTGATTATATTGCGGCTTTAGAAATGCAAGTCAAAGCCATGACATTTCTCACTGGCCTCCTGAATGGCGGCGGAGGCGGGACGTTAGCCGATTCCTCTGATCGGCTCGGCTCGGACCAGTCATTTACTTCTTAGTATATTTGGAGGTGTTTAATTTTTTTTTTTCCTCTTTTCTTAATTTATTAAAAAAATTATGTTAATAATTTGAGAAATTATTATATTTTCGTTTTTTCATTGTGCACATGTCTGCTAGCCTAGATTATGGGCCTGTTTGGTACGACTCAAAATTCAATTAAAATTGAAAATATAGTTGTTATTGGGTCTCACTCATCTAATAAAAGTCAACAATAACGATTAGTTTTTCAATTTTAATCCGATTTTAATCTCTACCAAACACCCTCTATATCTTTTACTATTTTATATTATATTTTCCTTTTATTATATTTATTGCTCTTCTAAAATTATTTTTATTATTTATTCTTTCTTTTGTTCTTAATTGGTTTCCACTATCCATTGTTAATTTAACATTAATGGGGTTATTAGTTTGGCTTTTGATTAAATCGTAAATTTGGTTGAATCTTTTTCACTGTTTCGTATAATTGTGATGTGTGGACAATATTAGAGTCGACTTCAAACATGAGATATTGCCTGAAATTTGAATATCGAGGGATTATTCCTCTTTTGATTTCGTCGGTGTACCTATAATCACATGAAAACCATGAAAGCCAACTTTCTTTTATCTACCTTAAGTGGAAAGATGTATTCCAATTTAATAATTTGATTGACTATCCTATGTTAATTATGAAAATATTTCTAATTATGAGCCCACATTTTTTTGGGTCCCTCTAATGCCTGAATTATTACATCACATGCAATATAGTGGTCTGGTTGGATCCTTACTAGATAGATTTTGTGATATAACTAACTTCATCAATTTAATATAAAATAAATAAAAAGGTTAATATCATTATTGCAGGTTAAATATGAAAAATAAATGTATTTCCTCTTTAGCAATTAATTTTTTTAAATAAAGTAACTCAAGAATCAAGTGATAAAAATGAAATATTTCCAAACTATTCAATTTGAACCTCCTTTTGTAGAAGGATAAAATATTTTAATTTCGTTTTACTAAAAAAATGTCTATCACATGAAATGCATTGTACTTTTTAGGTAGCTCTCTTCGCACTCGTACGTATTAATAATGCGTGGTAATTAACTATCGCAGCATTTTCACAACTACTTTACGAATAATGGTTAATGGTTGAAAGTATTTGTTATCATATATTGGAGGACAAGTAACATATTTGACTCATTCGAGCCTTTTTGAAAAAGTTTTTTCGATTATAACTCGCTGGATCCAATGAAATATGTAGTTAAAAAGTAAATAAAAGTTGTGGATCAATGAACTATGTGATTAATAATTAAATTTTATCGACTTTTAATATCAAATAGATACTTAGTAAATTAATTTTATAGTACTGACAATATTAACTACCGGTTGACATACCCTTCGATGTTTTTTAAGATATTAAAACAACAAAAAAAAAAAATGGTGAAAATATATGGCCAACCCTCAACCCCACATCTTTAAAAGTAGGCAAAATCGACAAAAGAACAGGCTAATGGAGGCAGCAGCCGCCTGCCATGTGCTACATTTTAAGAAGGACCCACCCCATCACATATGCACATGTGATATGGTAGTAACAATTCAAACTTTTCCTCTTTTAATAAATGAAATTGACTTTAGGTTTTCAATGTGATTAATTTGTTTTATGATTAAAACTTTATGGTGTAGGGTAATTGTGGCATTAATAAATTAAATGGTCCAAAATAGGTACCCAAGATGGTAGCTCGTTTACACACTGATCTTAGAATTCGAACGTTCGTTTGAGATTTAGACGAACAACATTACTTGTTTGAATTTAATGGATTCTGATTCAATTTTAAGATTTAGAGTTTCATCTTAAGATATCAATCTTGTTAACATGAGTAGTACAAACTATTAATGTTGTTTACTTTTTTCATTTTCAATCAATGTGGAATATCATCATTATCAAGCAATGTATTTAAACGTTTAAAATATTAATCTTATTAAAAGTAGTAGTTCAAGTACTTAACAAACAATAGTGCCGGAATCGATAAATTGTGAAATAATTTAGGTCCCCCAACACTTTGCCTTTTTTTTTCTCTCCAAATATTCTAAGGTTGAAAAAATGAAAATACAAAAACTGATATATGTTTCTATTGTGTAGTGTAGCAATGTTTAGTTTTGTACAACATAAATATCCTTTATTATTGGACTTGGACCGATATAAAATGAGCTCAATGTTATATATTTCAATTAATTCTCTTCATATGTAGAGAACCACTTTAACTATTGATGTATTACACCACAAATATAATTTTGAAATTGTGTTGGACTTGTATATTTCACACGAGTAACAACACTTTACGTACTTCAAAAAAAAAAGTAAGTTTTAAACTATTTATAAGCAAACACTCAAACATGAGATAATTAAGTTTTGTTCTACTACCTTAATTATATCGAACATTGGAGGTGTTAGGTATGTCCCGCCCTCTAAATGGTCTAGTGTCGGTCATTTATAGACATGATACAACTCACATTTTATGTTGAAGTAGACAATATAAAAATGTAATGCCTAGCTTTGTCGGTAGGCATGGATAGTGCCTGATCGACTAGAGAGCAAAATCAACAACACGTGTCAACCTGTCTGATTAACAATTCTACCATCAATTTCTTTAGATCGATTGTGGCATTGCCATTGACAAGTTTTGGAGCTAAAGCAATTTATGAGGTGTCAAAATGAAGGACCACAAGCCCATATTTCTTTTGGATAGACTTTGTTGGAGTAGTAGAACAAGTGTGTAATGTGAGCACTCTTTTCCTCTTTATTTTGGGATGTGTATAGCCCTTTTGTAATAAGCTCACATGCATTCATGTGACCTTTCATGAAGAAAGCCAACATTTGGATGATAAATGATGAGCAACAACTAGTAAAGAATAAAAAAGAGGGATTTGATATCTTCATATAAATATAGATCACAACAACATCTCTTTTTGTTGGACAATTTATATTATGTTTCTTCGCGATGAATCATTATGTTAATGTGAATTTCACATAGCCTTTTTTTTAAAAACTCTTTTTGTAACTCGTGAGAGGTATAAAAATAACAAGATATATCGATAGTCATCATGATAAAACTTCACCTATTTAAAAACAACAAACTCCGAAGAATTTGTTGCTTTTTATCATTTGCATAATCCATTATATTTAATGATTTGCATTATCAAAACCACATGCTAAAGTAATTCGTTATAAGAAAAAATAGACATAGAAAATCGATAAGATCCATCCAGGAATAAATGAATTATAATTGAATATTTGAATATGAAAAAAAAAAAAAAAAAAAACAAGTCGACAATCATAATGGATATGTTAGGGTACTTTGATGCACAGCGCGTACGGGCACTACAATCCCACATGCAGCCATGTGACTTCAATAAAGAGAGATATCCACTACCTTTTTGCTATTTACTCCTACATATTAATTATTATCAATAACTTTATTTATTTCGAGTTCAATAAATTGAATTTTTATTTATTACTTCGTTCGTTTAATGACTTCTAATGATTTTTTTTTATGTTTCAAGAATGAGCCATATGAGTCGAGAAGGAAAAAAGAGCGCAATAATACCGACAATATTCCTTATTGTTTTTCAGCGGATATTTTTTATTGTTGTGGCTAAGTTATTAGCACTAGTTATTGTTTGTGCTAGGAAGCATATTTTCTAACCTTGTTTTCTGGGGTATGCCCCTGTGATCTTGTACTTTTTTTTCATACTTTGGATAGTATAAACTTACATTATCCAAAAAAAATATTCCTTATTATCGAATGCACAACTTAAATAATAAATCAATGTTACTTTTATGAGTTCCAGCTTTTAGATGAATCGGTTCAATAAGATAAGAATAGACAAAAATGTCGGATTTGAGACTTGCAGTCATTTGACTATGAAAGTTACGTATGTGTTAGAATCTTAAAGAAAAAATAAAAATAATTAACTTTTACGCACGACGGGACGAGTTGAAAACTCAATTGATCTTTAATTCCAAGGGAATTTTTGCCAAGCATATATTAATTTTTGTTGGCTTTACTTGTAGGGTACAACAAATCCATAGATAGATTGTGAAACCCTAAATAATTCAAATCAAATGTGCCTTGTGTGTCAGTGGTCAAGCCACGAGTTACATATGGCTCGTATGACCCAACAATCTCAATACAAAGGGCCCAAAAATTGTGAAAACTGCCAAAATCAGTCTCATCTAATAAAGTTTTGTATATCTTTTGCCAATTGTCATATCCCTCCATTGAGATATGGACATTATTAGCTACATGTACAAATTATGATTTCTATCCCTCACAAGAAATACCTTCTAAAATAGTCGGCATAGGGTGGTGTTTCTTCATTTTTGGGTCGAAAATGAATGTTTCAAAATCTTTTTCAAGTAACATGACATTAATGAAAATAATTCAATACATTATCCCAACCATAGCCTACGTATTTTCATACTTCGAAATCATCGTATAATTATATTGNACCCTAAATGAATACATGTAAATCCGTCCATGAGGAGTACGGATAGCTGAATCACATCATACGAAAAATTCAATTGCCATTTGTACAATTTGCATAAATTAATGGGGTGGTGAAATACCTTATGAAATTACTTGGGTAAATATGGGGTCATCGTACGGGTGGTTGAACCGACCCATATCTAAAAACTTAAACCTAACACGTGTATAATTTTCATAAATGAAATTGCAGTGAGACTTACATCCAAAAAATTTTAATGCTCTCATATCAGTTTGAATTAATTTATCTAAAATTTTGAACTATTAAAAAGAAAATAAATATATTTATTTTAAATTGTAACTTTAACTATAGTTGAGTGTTAAATCGAGTAGGGGACTAAAGGGCAAGAGGGGTATGCAAGTGGCAATAAGAAGAACATCGTGTGCTATTCTAGCAAATGGACCTTCCAAGGCCCCCTCGACCCCAATGAGCACATGCCATTAATTTTTAAAAAATTGCAATAAAATCGATAATGACAAAATATCTTTTTAAAATTTTGACACTTCAAAATTATAATTATACTGAATTGTCAGAATTTGACGGGAGAGAACGAAAGGGACACCGAGATAGAGAACCCACTGGTTGTTCAAATCTCCAAAGAGAAATTAAATTTTTTGACATGTGATGTACTAATACTACGTCATTGGTTTTGTCCAATAAAGCTATGCCTAAAAATTGTGCTAGACTTGCAAATTTTACGCATGATTAATAGCACTTTACACACTCTTTAAAAAGTAAGTTTTAAATTATTTTTAAGCACACGATCAAACGAGTTGAGATCTGCTGTTTAATTTTTGTAGTCTAATTCGTTGTCCACCCAATTAATGATTAACACGTCATTTTAAATTACTTGTCTCTAAATACTCATTGTGCTTAAAAAATATGTGACATTTTAATATAAAATGATGTGTCAATAATTAATTCATTGATAGCAAATTGGACAGTAAAAAATGGACAGTAGATCAACTCAGATCGTACATGTTGTAATAAATTTGTGTACTACTAATTATATCAACATTAGAGGTGTTTGGCCTAGCCCGCCAGGCGCCAACCCTCTAAATGCCCGGTGTGGGCCATTTGTAGACTTGTCATGACTCGTATTTTTCCATTGAACTGGACAAAATTAAAATGCAAGGCCTAACGCAGATAGGCATGGTCTGTGTTAGGTTGTCTACGATATGAAATCAACAATAAGTTTGTCATCTTATATAATTAACAATCTCATCATCAATAGTGGTTTCGCTGTCAACCGCGACTAGGGTTTTGGAGCCAAAGCAAGTTATGATGGTGCTAAAATGGACACCAACCCATATAATGTCTTTTGCATAGGCTTTGTTGGAGTAGTAGAACAAGTGTTTGTGTAGTAACGTATGCACTTAATTTTTGCTCTTTATTTTGGCATTTGTATAGCCCTTTTGAAATAAGATCACATTTTTTCATGTGACCTTCGTGAAGTAAGCCAATTGTAGTTATTCTACGTACTAAACACGTCAAAATATATGTTTGACCGAATTAACTCATGTTTAAATTTTTTAACCACCCCCACCTATGTCATCACATACTATACCTTCTCAAATAAGTGAGACGGGGTTTTACGTGCTCAAACTTAAATCGAAATCTGTCAATTAAATAAATGGGTGACGCTAAGACTCGAGTTTTGAAACTTTTATATCTCGTTATTTTAAATTAGTTTATCTAAAATTTTATTTTATCTAAATCGAAACAAATTCATCTATTTAAATTATGTTTTAAACACTGTGTGGCGTTTTGTCGTATGTGTGGTTAGAGGGGTTGGGTTTGGCAAGTGGCACATTGACCCCCAAACCCAATGGGTACATGCCATTAATTTGCAAAAACTTTCAAACACAAATCCTTGTTGTATTGATAAAGATATATCCTTTTAGCTTTTAAATTGCATTCAATATTCACAACATAAATAAATCGACAACAACACAATTTGTTAGGTCATACATATATGCATACTCAACCAGCCCTTTTTCCTTGGTCTACGGGGTTACACGTGCGCTTGCTCAAGAGTTTTTTGCCATATCTTTTCAAATATTGATAAGCTATATATTGTCAATTCATATTGTTAGAATTTGGCTTCATGCAATTTATGACGATGGTGTTCAACGGAGGACCACATAATTATATGTTTGTTGGTCAAAATTCAAAAATACAGTCGTACTACATGTACCTATAATATGTGAAAGGTAAAATTTTTGAATCGCATAAAGACAGAAATAATAATCAGTATATAACTCTTGCACTATTTTCGTTAATAGCGTTAACCTTTCATATTTCGTAACCCAAAATGTCAATATCGTATCAGAATTCAAGAAACTCAAATGATTCAAAACCTTCAACGAGCAATCAAATTTTACGATTGGTGTCTAAGAACAACCTATCATCTTGAAAATATGTTAAAAGACTAAATTTCACACTTCTTAACTATGTAAATGAAGATATTTCAAGATGAATTTTCTGAATCTCGAGTAGATGTTGCTATCTTTGTAGGTTTATTTTCTCGTTCTCACATGCATCCATGTGATTTCAATTAAGGCAGCCACACTTTTTTCTCATAGGCCAACAGCCAATTCCTGTGGCAATTAAGCTAGTCAATTTCAATTTGAAGAGGCCATCTGCCCTTCAATATTTACCTGGCTCTTGGACTTCTGATGGTTGATTCCCCCTAAAGGCGCTCATTCTTGTGGCATTATGTAATTAAATGCTATAT
>OU503045.2:1628184-1651789 GCA_912172775.2 Fraxinus pennsylvanica
AAATTTACAACTATCTAAGTGGAAATCGGGAGAAGCTCTAGTTTTGGCAGCTCTTCCAAACTCAACTAATAATAATAACACAATCTATGTACAACTTAGAACCACAGAGTCCAAACATAAACCTTAATTAACTATTTAATTAAAACAGAAGTTATAATTAAATTCACAGATTGTGATAAATTTCTTGAACTGCAATCAACTAATCTTATCGAAACTGATATATAAAAATATATAATTATGAATGAAAACCAGCGAATTCTCTCCCAATCCAGGAAACATAATTTTTTTTTTTCGTTTTTTGGAAACATTAATTTATTGTAATATAAGAAAGAAAATTAAACATGCTCACACGTCACAACTTAAATTAATTATTTTATTCTCATTTGTTACTCATATAAATAATCCTAAAATAAATTCTACGTGGTAAACGAACGAGCCCACAGGTGGTATAACAAACAGGAAATTCGACCATGTGTATGCCGAAGCGATCCCAATCCAAACGTTGCTCATCCGACCCCCGTTGGCAGAGGCAACGGGGATCCTCTAATGAGGCGGTGAGTCAACTCACATCAGACTTAATGAAATGATTGACAAGACAACACCCTGCCAGTGCCGTCTCTACACCTGCGCAGTCTCTACACCTCCAGATGCGAAGTTACGAGGAAAATCCAAGCAAATCCAACTGTAAATCTCCATTTTCGACTTGTTTTCCATCGATTTCTTCATCGTGTCACGACAAATAACTGAACTGCTTCCATTTTGCTATCCAAAGCAATTTGTCCATTAAGGCCAACTATTTGAATTCTTCCGCTGCCTCTAATTACATAAATCATTTGATAAGATGAATCATTTGTGAATAATGGGCCCAAAACCGAATCATCATCTAGTTTAACAAGATTGGCACTGAGTTCAAAAGGAGATTTCTCAGCAGCACTGAATTTGAATGATGAAAAGTCTTTATCAAGATTGACAGCAAATTTCTAGGAAGCCTTAATGGATGGCTCAGACACTTCTGTTTCCTTATGATATCAGACATATATTGGTTCAACCATTGTCGTGGATCGTGAATTGATGAATTCTTGGAGGACCATTTTGTTTGGTAGATTGGAATAGCGAAAAGAATTCATATTCACGAATTTATTGAGAAAAAGATTTAGTGTACCCATGGTGTTTGTAGAATGTCATCTAAGAAGAATACAATGTGAACTCGTGTCACTTTTACGCTTCTGTCACTTTTTTAAGTTTATGTCACTTTTTTTTAAATTGGCATGAGAGGATTCTAAATGAAAGAGATCTTTAAATAAGTATCTCACTGGAAAAAAAAAGATAATAACCTTAAAAATCTTTTGTTTATCACACAAATCAGTATACTACGACTTTTTTTAAAATTTATATCACTTTTTTTTTAGTTTGTCACTTTTTTATATTTATTTTCGCCAATAAATCCGTTGAGGTTCATAAAGAAAGTGAGATGTTTTGGAAGTGCTACGAAAATGTTTAACTTGGACTTTTAGAAAAGTAACAAGATATTTTGTCATGCCTCAACTGGGCAAATAATAACTCAATTGTGTTACATNTCTATTAAAAAAAGTGACAATTAATTTTACACTGTATTTTTTACTTTCAAAATATGTTTCATATGATTTTTCAAAACACCCTTAATTTTAAAGGTATTTTTGTAAGTTCCCCTTTTTCATTTTAATTGGATAAAAATGTGGCCCAATCGGGGGCAAAGTACAAGAGGAAGGTAATTAAGTAGCTTTAGCTCTAAATTTGCATCAAGAGACTAGATGAAGAAAAACTAATACAATGGTATCCATACTTAGAAAAATAAGGAAATATTTTGTACGCAATATTGCACACTACATACTAGATTTTAAATATTTTTTCTTCTTTACTAATGAGTAACATTGTATTATCAAACACAACATTTGCGAGAAAATAAAGGGATATCATATATTCACACACACATCATATTTTGTCATAAAAATGCATTCCACAAAATGCTTCAAGAGAAAACAAGTTGTGCATTACAATATTAAAGATTGTATTAATTGAACAATTGCAAAAGATAGGAGGAATTCGTGGTAGAAAGTGAAATAAAAATAAAAAGATAAGGGCAAATTATATGCAAAAGAAGAAAGAAATGTATAAATTGGAGAGTGTCTCCAACATCTATGCTTTCATATGAAATCAACTCAGTATTTCCTTAAAAATCGAACACAAGAAGAAATATTCCTCAGTATTTTCTTCACAAGAATCGAAGATCAAATAGAGCTTAGAGATTCAAACTGAAAAAGTGAATCCCCTTGAGATGACAAAGCTAATCCTAAAACTCAAAAGATAGCCTACTTCAAACATTTTGCTTGTAATTTAATAGTAAAAGTGCAGTGAAAGATAAAAACATTACATTTGCAATTAAGCCTACATACCAGATCGAAAACTAGACAGATGGCAAAGAAAGACAAATACCAAAGTCTAAAAACTCAAAAAAAGTCGAGAGATGAACAAATGACACACACCTGAAAACTTATGAGCCAAAGTTGAAGCCACCAGAAGGAACGCTTGGCTGACTATTTCCAAAGTTGAAACCCTGGTCATTCCCATCTACGCCATCTGCAACATTTTGCTCCTCATCTTCCTCAGTCCAGTATTTTTCTAATATCTTCACAACCTTCTCATATATTTCATTGTTGTCATGAGTCTGGAGAGTCTCTATTTTGTCCACCCCTTCACAATCATCAACCATTTGTGCATATATATTGATTCCGCCATTCAAGCCATTTTCTTTATCAGTCTCCCCCACCTTCAAGATGTTTTCAAGCCCCTCCAAGCACACAGTGACAATCCTCGGGTCTGGACAACTTAAGAGATCACATAGTGGCTTAATGCAACCTTGGTTCGCCAAGAACCTGAAAGGGTAAACGATGTCTGAAATCAAATTTTGAACAAAATCATCCATTATTTTACTACATAGCTGGGTGCACTCCAATCATAAATTCGTAATTAGGGTAAAAAACAAAATCATTTTGAGGGGCTTTTGAATTAAATTGCTATTGCGTTTATATATTTGGAGAAGCAACCAAGTGATCAAAGAAGAATCAGTCGATTGCAATTTTTCACCTCTGGCGAAGATTTGAGCAAGGAAAGAGTGGGTTTAAGGAACTGGATCAGTAATATATGGAGATGATATTAGTAGAAGCGTGTGGTGTTGGTAACATGTCAGCTGCACGTGAGGCAGGTGATGGGTGGTGGCACATAAACATTATAATGGCAGTCTTTAAAATAAGAGGCTGACAGGAGAGTAGAGGGGCTCAGGAACACGTGACGAGAGAGAGAGAGAGAGAGAGAGCTTTATAATCAAGAAAGTAGACGTCAACGGCTCACTATGAATAATTAAAAACGAGAAGACAGAGACCGCCACCACCCCCAGGGCATGGCACCCAAAATAAACAGAAGAAAAAAAGAAAAATAATTCCACTCATCATCACACTAGGATCACAAATGGGCGCCTAAATCCAAAATAATACATAAAAGCACAGTGGACAAACAGACAATGCAGAAATAACGAGGGAATAATTAACCCTGTCAAATGAATGAAGTAAATAATGACATAAACTCAGAACAATTTCAGAAGTTCTCCCTTCATTCAACAGCCAGAGTTTGATACACATCGTATCTCAGGGAAATGGGGAAATGTGAGGAGATGTTTCAGGCCTTCTTGGGAATTCTGAGAGCATATGTTCTCTGCATGTCCGTTCATTTATGTCTCAGTGTATGTATTAATGTGCCAGATGAAATTCACTTTTCTCTCTTTGGAAACTATTAGAAGCAGGCCTTGTTTCAGTTTCCTAATATGTCCCTGATGTGTAAGGGCACTCCTGCGTTCTTGTAAATTGTTAGATTTATAGTGGAATATTAGGTCATTTCAGTTCCTTTTATTGTCAAAAGGTCCCACCAAGTACTTCTTGGCTAAAATTTCCTCTTGCAATTGCTACATCATCAATTAGATACTCTCTCTCTCTCTCTCTCTCTCTCTCCCTCTCCCCCCTCCCTCCCTCCCTCAGTGTGTGTGTGTGTGTGTGTGTGTTAGTGGGCGTGCGCCGTCAGATGATTTAACATAGGATCCTAAGAAGTAGCAGAACTGTTCCAAGCTACTGAGATCCTAGCTCAATGCTTGACTAAAGACAACAGAAAAAGGAAGTCATAAAACAGAGCCAAGAAAATAGAAGAAAATGCTGGAAGCAACCATAGCGGAGAGCTAGCTATAGATACTGCAACATTTATGAATGTCACTCCAGTCTACAGATGAATGTAACACTTCACAAGATGATAGAGACAACACTATACCTAATCTGCTCATGAGATCCACCAGAGGTGGCATTCGAGATAGCCCATGCAGCTTCTTTCTTGATGTCAAATTCAGCATGTTGAAGAAGGTGCACCAAAGGAAGAATGATATTGGCCTCAATAACAGCCTATTCCAAAGAAATTCATAGAAGATATGATTCTTCCTTTTCAACCAATAGATCCCACCACTAGCCATTCTAATGTTATTTATGATCATGTGCATTCTGTTAACAGATGGCAATACTGAGCTACGTGAAAAAAGTAGAAGGTGCAGGCAGCCACATACCTGTATTTGAGCTCTATTTCCAGCAGTGATGTTAGAGATCGTCCAACAAGCTTCTTTTTTTATGCTTTTCTTATGATTTTGAGTAAGAAGTTGGTAGAGACAGGGAAGAACTTGGTTGTCAATCACAAACTGATACCAATGAAACAAGTAACTGTCTCATCATTTAGAAATAAAACTAAAAACAAATATGATGATGTGCTTTACTGCAAAATGATTCACTCCACACGTTGTAATTGACACTTTTGGCCATGAGCAATCATCTCAAGTTTCTTTAATGGCCAATTAATTAGATTATGTGAAGCACAACTTTTAGAACTTAAATCAATGGTTCCTAGACAATTGTACCGAAATACACAAGAACTGTGAAATTCGGGAGCTGCATTGCATGGTACATGACTGTTGGTTGCATGAATGAATGCTATCTTCTAAACTTCACCATATGAAAGATCCCAGAAAAGAATGAGACACAGTGAGAACAGTGACTCCCCTTGTAAGTTTCTCTAAGCTTGCCCAACAACAAAATACATCTTTCAAATGGATCGACGGAAATGTCTCTATGCTGAACTTCATTAACGATCGGGGAAAAAAATCCTTAACATTTTCTCCAACGCTGACAGATCCCCTAGATTATGACATTAATACATAAATTACATACTAAGATAAGATTCTATAGGCATGGTGCTTGTGGTTCTAATTTTCGATAAAGAGTAATTAGCACATAGATGGTAATGAGACAAATCATGTACAACGTGTTAATATACCTGTGTCTGAGCATCATCACCAGTTACAATGTTCCCCACAGTCCGAAGAGCAGGCACAGTAACAGTAGGCGATGGATGACTTCATTAAAAACAAGATTCTGTTAGCAACAGAAGTTTGATAATTTTCAATGTAGTATTNCAGATCCTTGTATGGAAAAGAACATACAGCAGAAGCTCCACAAGTCGTGTACAGACACCTGCCTCGACGACAGCCTGAATTTTATCATTTGTTCCATCAGAAAGATATGAAAGGGCCCAGCAAGCATCAGTCAAAACCTCTTCATCATTCAAATGGATAAGTTGCCGAAGAACTGGCAACGCAGGTTTCACCTGACCAAATGTCCAGGAAGCAACAAAATGGTAATTATCTGATATTACGATCGCATGGAGTTCTAAATATAGCATATTTAGCATTAAAAAGCCTACAGCATATCAATTGCTAAATAATTAAAAGCAGTATATCATATTATATGAGAATGCCACACCTGCTCAAAAGGTGTTGGTGGCTTCCCACGACAGAAATTAGACAAGGTCCATGTAGCATTTCTGAGCATGGAAAGCTTTGAATTATCATTTAACTGAGCCAGCAATGGCATAAGTGCACCGTGCCCAAGGACAAGATCCCTACAACTTGGAGAATCACCAGCTACATTACCTAGAGCCCAGACTGCCTGCTTAACAGAAAGCAGTTAATGCATAACATTGGCAGCGACAAACAACTACTAAGGAACAACAAAGATAAGTTTAGGTGTTGTATTTATTTGGAACTTCAAGCATTTAACAGAGACACCATTATACGTTAGAAGGATTCTAGGGATTGCAATGCCACAAAAGGGGACCAAGAATGTAACGTCCCGAAATTTTACTACTAGTTGTTAGATTAAAATTTAGGACTTAAGTGCGCAATTATTAGTGTCTAATGACCTTATTAGTTATTGGCCAATAGTTTCAGGACCTAAGTGGAGAGTATTTTGGAAGTTAGATGAAATCATGCGTAAAACATATGTAAATATGCCAATTGGTCTTGATTAAAGATGATTTATTGACCCACATGCATTATTCACACCACATTTCAAGCCAATTTAATTGGTTTGACCATGTAAATAAAGGCAATTGATTTAACCACATGCATTATTTACACAAAGTTTGAAGCCAAGTCAATTGATTTGACCGCATGATTAAAGGTATTGATTTGATCATTTTCATGACAATACACCATTTATGCATTAACCATGCCTAATATCTAACCATTTCGTGTCACTTTTCTACCCATGGTCCAAGAATTTACACTATCGGTAGGAGACAAACCAAACACTAGACTACCCCTCACCAACTATTTACACAGTTTCCCTCTCTAACTCTATCACTTTGTCTCTCCGCCTTTCTCTTTCTCTTGTCCTTATAATATTAAATATAGTCATACACGTACACAATAACACATGAATACTCAACCCCACACGCGGCTCAAGGATCTCTCTCCATCAATCACCCCTTCTATTTTTTTAATTGTCCAGTGAAAGGTAAGTTGTGTTTTATGTTTATGGTGGTTAATATTTATATATGTCATATTTCTACGACTATATTTTATGTTTTGGCCCATATTACGTATGTTCTATTCAAAATGGACCGGAGTTTAGTAGCACTATGCACGAGAATTTAGTACCACCTAAGTTCGGTCTAATTTTCATGGAGCTATGCAAGTTATGAATTTTCCGTCAAAATACATATATGAATTCATTATCCACGCACACTTATTGAGAATTATTCACACCCCTTTATGTCTCTATTTTCAGATAATTGTTGATTCGAGGCAATCGGCACGGAGATGGCTTTTGGAGGCAAAAGTTTCATCCGATAAAATTATTACGTTGTCTAATTGTTTGTATTTCATTTGATTTTAAATATTTTAAGATATTTCTCATTTCAAGTTAATTTATTAAACTCATTACATTATTTCAATTTTGATAAGTGCTTTAGTAATTTATATAATTGTGTCAAATATTCTTTAAATTAGTTTTAGTTTTATGATTTAGTGGCACTAAGATCGTTTAGAGTTCGAGTCGTCACAAAAAAAACTACCTGTTCACGGACATCATCACTGGCAGAACTAAGAAGTTGCACAAATTTAGGAACAGCACCATGTTCAATGACAACTTGAGTATGTTCTGATGTCCCAGATGCAACATTTGTCAGAGCCCATGCTGCTTCGAACTACAAAGAAGAAGACGAGGCCTTACAATCAATTTGTCTATGCAAGACATACTGCAGAAAATATAAAAAGAAAAATCCACATGTAGAACTAACTTGCAGCTGAGGCACATCATTCCTTCCAAGAAACTCCACAAACTGAGGAACTACACCAACTTTAATCACCTCATCAATTGGAGGGCTTCGCTCTAAAGCATGGAGGTTCCACATAAAATTTCATTAAGGGGTATATCCCAGAAATGCAAGAAATGCTAATCTTTTGGAAACAATAATACCGATTGATAGAAGTTTTCTAAATTGAGTAGTTGCCTCCACTTGAGCACTAGGATCATTGGACCACACTCCTTGTACCATCAAAGGAATACTTTCTAACTGTCAAAACCAGAAAGTGAAGTAGAAGTTCATGATACTTACTCTACAGCATAAGAGGAGACAGTACAAAAATCTGGCATGAGACCAAACTCGTGCATTAAACCCAGATAGTTCTCTTGGTTGATAAAAAGGATTAAATGAAAGACACTAAGAAGATACCATATATTGCTACAATTAAGAACCGAATCCAAGCAGCCGATACATATTACTGGCATGTTAAAATATATGGTGCAATATTCTAATTCTAATTCAAAACCCTAAATCCAAGCAGTCGCGTGAATTTACCAGCTTGGCGTTCATATTCGCCTTAGATTAACATGCAGCTTGGGGAAAGTATTGACCTGATTAGGGTAAAATATCCGCCTTTAAGGATAAAATTGTCAGAGTCAATCCAATAAACATATGCCACCGATAACTCTACTGTGAGCATTACAAGATCTGACATAAAAAATAGGATACATGATGGAAATCAAAACTCAGTACCAGCACTTATAAGGAATAAGAACAATTTTTGGACAAAAAGGAAAGATTTAGAATGAATTTAATCAAATGACCACTGGAGAGACAGAGATAAAAGTCAATAACCATATCAAGGATCAATATTAATGGTGTTTTCACATTGCAAATAGCAGATCACCTTATCATTGCTCTTCCAACCAATCATATTAATCTTTGAATGCCCCCAACAGATCAGGTTAATCCTATTTCCAATAAAAGCCTCAATGCTGGGAGCATTGTTGAACAAAAAATGTACCTCATCATTATAAAGTACACAATTGGAACATGGACAAAACTAATAAAACTTCAATTATGCAGATCAAAATTTCATGGAGAGAAAAATATTATTATGTTGTCACCCTTAGTCATTCCCAGCGGTGCATTAGCAATTTGAAAAACTTAAAATAATTGTCAACAAATTAAACCTAACCAAGCATGTGAAGTTCATTATTCAAAATAGAAAGATCAAATTCTACAGTAGAAAAGTATAAAAACCTAACTGTTAATGAAAATCATTCCTTGACCATAATACCACCAAGATAAAGTTTTGAACCCAAGAGCAACCCCGTTGGGAGTAAATATAGCTCTGACGACAAGAAACCAATCATCACATTTGACTCGTTGTAATTTCCCAAACACAACTCTTCCCGCCAAATCTAGCCACTCACCTCCCTCGTGATAATTGTGATTTTAGGAAATGGAGGTAAAGCACAATAATTTTTTTTTTCTTGATCAAAACCCATAAATCTAAAGCATATATACATACTGAAAGTTCATCTCTGACTATTTACCCAAGAAAAGGGAAGGAAAAATTTTCCCTTTTCCAACATTATTGGAACAAAGCATCTTAATCCATAATAAGAAGTGTCTATTGAAAATCTAAAAATAAGGCACTTCATTTAGACATCCCTCAAAGCATAGATCGCACTTCTCTTCTCCAAAAATCCATACATCTAACTCTACCTACTAAAAACTTTGAATTACAGTAAAATACATTAAATAAACCCCTTTTACCCTCATTCAATTGATCTCACACAGCCCAACTTCACAAAATCTAGAATTGAAATCAAAACCATTTCACCACCAACTCTATATCCCATTGATCCCATTGCACTTGTAAAAACCAATACAGATCACAAAGTAGCAACACAGAATATCATAAATTAATTACTATAACCATCGAAATAATAAGTAAAAGTGGTAGCAGTCTACCATCATTACCTTTTTCTCCACAACAGCAGGGGATTGGGAGGGATCGAGAGGGAAGTGTTGCTGAAGTTGCTGGAAGTTGTTGTTCAATAGTCCCTCTCTTCGCTTCTTGAGAAGATTGTCCTCACGTTTGTTCTTCCTGATCTCAACCATGTTGTCCTCTCTCCTCCGGCGCGCCTCCTCCGCATCCACCCCGATTTTATACCCCTTCTTCCGTACATCCGCCCTGTTGCTCGGCCGCAGCGACATTTTCGTAAAAAACCAACTCCGATTTCACTCCCCGTGATCACTCTGTCCTGGGTTCACGCAACCTGCTTGATGAATTGTCGCACGTAGAGTGATGAAGAAATAAAGTGAAAACAGGGAGATCGCGAGACGGGATCGGGGTGACGAATATTGATGTCGTGTGGGGTCGAAGGGGCCGACAGGGCCTGTCGATGGGCTGGCTCTGGGCCCAACTTCGTCCATCCTATCCACTTTGCGGACCTCGTACCTCGGAGTCTCGGACCAACAGAACTATCTCGGACCATGTTTGGTTAAGTTCCTTGGCCCCTCTTTTGTCTTATTAAATTTTAATTCATTTTTCTCATTCAAACATTCTCTTAATAAAATAATATTATTTATAAATTCAATAATTATTCATACTTTTTAACCACACATTCTTCAAAAAAATCATTTCAAAATTAATTTTTTTAAAATAATGGACCTCAAACAAGGGCTTATTTTGTTAACTTCACGAATTGTCGCTCTACTTTTATTTAGATCTCTGTACTTCAATTATTTACCATACTTTGATTTACTTCGTCTAATTCGAGTGTTCGCTTGTCTGTGGTTGTTGAAACTTAAAAATATGACATGTAGGGACCTAATTAATAAAATTGAAACATGGTGATCTGATTGAAATTTCAGTGAAATTACATAGAAAGACACATAATGAAATTAAACTTTTATATGTAATTTAGAATTAATATATTTTAATAATATATACCAAACGTGTGCTAAAGTATTAAAATTTAACTGAGCGTATGTTTGACAAGTATTAAGAGTCAAATAACTTTTTTATCCACATATTTTGTGAAATTCACGAATATTACCCATTTATCAATCATTTTTATCTATTTTAATAACACTTGCCAAATCTATGCTAAGATTTTAACATTGAGGGGTTGCTCAATTGATTAAATCTTGAATTTGCTCCTCAATGATTATCAGTTCGAATCTCCTCAAGTCATTGAGGTTAGTACCTAACCGTAAATTTCAGGCCCACGGGAGATTAGTCGAGATGCCGCAAGCTAGCCAGGACATCAACGGTTATTAAAAAAAAAAATCTATGCTAAGATTTAGAGAATGACGAGGCTTGTGAGAGTGGGGACAACAACAAGGTTAGAACATCATTCTCCGTCTCCACGTGATTTTTGAAGGGGTGGAAACACCCTATTTATTTTTTTAATATTATTTATTTTTGGTATATGATTTAAATTTTAAAATATAAAATAAAAATGTCAAAATGGGATAGGGACGTGCAAAAATATTTTGAGTTAAAAAATGGGGGTAGGGTGTAATTTGACTTGGGTTGGCTTCATGAAAAGTTCATAAATCAGGGACCTTAAACCCTAAACACTTGTGACTACGTTCAAAGATTTCATAAATCTAACTTCTTGTATAAATTGCATTTTTCACTGTCTGACTGCACACAATCTTACGATATACAGCAAAAGAAAACGTGCAGGAAGTTGAAGAATTATGCATATTCTTCGAAGAAATTTATTTAGGAGAATCCCTTCCAAGTTCTTCAATCAAGTTCGTAATTTTCCCTCGTTTCTATTCATTTCGAGCTAAAAAAGTTTCTTTTATGATTATCGAGTGTCGAAATAAAATATGATTACCTGTTTGATGCCTCTTTAAGTAGTTTGTGGATACTTGTTGCTTGGTGGTATAAATAGTTTGTCTTAGTCCGGAAACTGAATAATGGAAACTGAATTTGGTTTATAAATAAGAATTTTGAGCTGTTTCACTGCATATGTGGAAGCTTTACTTTTAAATGTCTACAGAAGATGATGAATTTTATTTCTAGTTTTTCAAATATGAATTTATTTTTACTGTTCTTCATGAAAGCACTTGGAATTATGCCATATAAATTTCTGTTATTGCTCTTCAATAAGCTATACACAAGTTCGAAATGAATTGATTGCGTTTGTACATTGATAAAATGGAGTAGTTTTTTGAGATTGTTCCTTCTACTTGATTTACTTACTTTTCCAAATCAACCAAAAAATTAGCAATATCCCTATTTGTCGCAGTACTTAGCATATCGCTAAAAAGTTTGAATTTTGGCGCAAAATTTTTCAATTTTCTTTTGTATATAGTTGCTTTACTTTGATGTTGGTTCACCATTGATTGGATTGGATCCTTAGGTAGTCAAGTCTTGTGCATTTTCAACTAGCACATTTCGTGATGTAGGACAACCAACAGCAGCCACTCACCCTCAGGTGCTTCCATTCATCTCTTTTATTTGCCCTCACAGCCTTCAACTTCTGATGAGATGCATTGAACTTGTTTTCACCATATAAAAATTTTAATTTTTGCAATTACTATTTATGATGTAGCTATTGAAAGAAGGCGAGATTACGCCTGGCATAACTAGTGATGAATATGTCTCTAGACGGAATAAATTATTGGAACTTCTTCCAGAAAAGAGTTTGGCTATAATTGCATCTGCCCCTGTAAAGATGATGACTGATGTTGTGCCATACACGTTTCGGCAAGATGCTGACTATTTATACATCACTGGCTGCCAACAACCAGGTGGCATTGCAGTTTTAGGTCATGAATGTGGGTTATGCATGTTCATGCCACAACCAAGTCCCGAGGTAAGCCAAAATTTGTCATCTCATTATCCTGTTGATTTTGTATATTGCTTTCTTTTTCCATTATTCTTTCTTTTTTCGGTTCCGTGCAAGTTAATGCATCAAGTCGTCAACCACGTGAATACAGAATTACATGGGGACATCTCAAGGCAACATCACACTAAAACCGCTAAAAATAAAAACACAATCCTATTGCCCTTACAACTTTTCTTAAGTGGACAGTATTTGCTAATTTCTACACAGCTGACAACATTATACATCATACATAAATGCCTAACTGTAGAGTTTTGAATTAGGTCCTTAAGAGTATTGAAAAGTCTCCCATGACTCTTGAATATCTAAGCTTGTGTTCCCAGCAGTAGCTTCTGATTTGATTTAATGTAATATAAATTATATGTTACTATTTCTTAGTTTTGAATGAAGCAGCTTTCTTTTATGTGTTCTAAGTATGGTTATGGTATGACACATACCAGAATTTACACAGTACCCACAACTAATAGTTCAATAAATATATTTCAGGATGTTATTTGGCAAGGTGAGATTGCTGGAGTTGATGCAGCTCTAGGCACATTCAAGGCTGATAAAGCATACCCAATGAATACATTAAATAAGGTGAATGGATATCTTCCTTAAAGTAAAGCTTACTATCATGGAGTTGCAACTAAAAATCTCTTCATATTCGAAAGCATATAAATTGCAAATAATGTGATATAATTTTTTGTATAAACATGTCATGATGTTCTAGCCGAATCATATTCAATTATATTTCACTAAACTTTTACTTAGCATGATCAATTATAACAAGGCATATGGACATATAAAAGTAGCAAGTTGACATTAAGTCTACATGATCAATTAAACTAGGATTAATTTTTTTGTTTGATATTGCTAATCACAAAATGTTATTCAAAGAAATCCGTTATCGATAACTTTCTCTGCATATGAAGCCATGATCAGGATCATAGTGGCCAATGGTTAAATGCGCTAAAGGGATACCCCATGAATGCTGATTTTTTCATAAATTCCTTATGAATTGACAACCATATGAGGGTATTATATGGAGTAAAATCATAGAGGCAACAGTCAGAAGACAAAAACTTTGTTTATTGCAGTTTCACACTGTTTCTGTTAGAGGTCAAGGCTCTGCAATTGCTTGGCTCCATACTATTATTCATGCATACCTTAAACTCAGTGGTTTAAGTTGGACTTGCTGATGAAAGCTCTTTCCGCTTTATACATTATTTTTCAAGTTTTTTCTGTTCAAAAATTATGGTCAGATTCTCCCAAGGATGATAGAAAGCTCCTCCCTGCTGTTTCATAATGTGAAGACAGCAAGTTCCAGTTATGTGGGTTTGGAGGCCTTTCAAAAGGCATCTTACAATGGTAAAGTGAAAGATTTCTCAGTGCATACTCACGAAGCACGATGGGTGAAATCACCAGCAGAACTTAATTTGATGAGAAATTCTGCATCTATAGCTTGTCAGGTATGTGCTTTTATGGTGCATGTTAGATTTGTTGCTAGTTTCTCAACATTGAATTACAGCTTGTGACTACTTCATTGTTCTCACAATGTAAAACGAGGCTATGCAATTTCAAGGGTACACTAGCACTTAATCGTTACATTTTATGATGAAAGTCAGATTCACATGAAACTGTAACATTATTTTACTTATAAATATATTTTGCAACAAAAATGACGACAAACTAAGCCTTATTCAACTTAATTAGAGCCAGCTGACGAGTTAAAATATTCTTGTCTAAAATACTTGACAAGAGAACAATGGGGATAAAATCAGATACTCAGATAAAATATTTTTGTAACATTTGCAACTGTTTATATCAATCTCGAAGGTAATGTCAATGGACATTGATCAATAAATTTTGCGTTTTTTGCATTTTACCCGCAAAGTGGTATGCATGTAGGTCGTGATGTGCCTAGGGATGGCCGTCTCCTGTCCCCCTGCCGGAACTCCCAATTCTCTAGCAAATACAGCTCTTTTGATCATTTCTTCGCTTGTACCCGCAGTAGCATTCAAGTAATGCCCTTTGATTTCACCTGTTTCAGCCATATTTAATCTTTTTTTGGTTCCAATTAATGCTTCAATAGGTTTCCTAATTTCATAATTAAACATGGAGGCATCAAATTTTCTATTTATTAATTAATGCATGAAGGACCCAGAAAGACAACTATTGATTTGCATGCGTATGTAGATGGTATTGCAGGGTTGAAAATTGAGAACCCTTTACACACACACACAGAGAGTATATCAATCTAATATACAATTTGTGGAGGAAGAAGATAATGATTTGCTGCGTCTTATTATGCAATTGAAGCTTCACTGAAGGTCATGGAAGAATATCAAATAATGTATGTAGTACTGACATGGCAAGAAACCTTAAGTTCCAAGAGCGTTAGGTGATGTCTTCAAAAGATGTGATGGTATTAACATCCATCTTCAGCTTTTCCTCCATTCAAATACTTTTTTTTTCTTGATAGAGACTTAAAAACTTCAACTTTGGGCTAACTTATGGGTCATGAAACATTCTCTATCACCTGGTTTTCTGTAAAACCTGCTTAGTATGCCATTTTTAAGCCATTCAATATTTGAAAGACCTAAGACAGCAAGGCCTAAAAGTATGTTTGGGAAGTATTTAAAAACAGTTTAAATTATAAATAGACGAAAATAAGTGGATAGTACTTGTGGGTCCATCGAAATGTGTAGATAAAAGTGTCTTGAGTGTTTATAAACGGTTTATAAACAAGAGCCAAACATAGGCTAAATAATAAAAATTCAAGTTCAGCTGAGTGCAACAGAGTTAACTAGCAATATGGAGAATATAGAAATATTGATTTTATCCTTTCTTTTGGCTACTCTGCACATGAAAGAGGTGTTTTTATATGTTCAATATTTATATGCGCATTCATATATATATATATTTTTCTTGGATAGGCTCTTCTATTGACAATGCTGCATTCGAAGTCATTTCCTAATGAGGGTATGCTGTCAGCTAAAGTGGAATATGAATGCAAGATGAGAGGTGCTGAAAGAATGGCGTAAGATTTTCCTTCTTGACATACTTTTGTAAGATGGATAGGGAAAGAATAAAATGGTAATCAAAATTGCATTCCAGAGGGATGATTTTTTACATAAAATATGTATCGTTGAAACAAGTAATCATAGAATTTATATTGGTACGTATCTATGAGTTGATTATTGTTTCTATACATCCATTCTTAGTGATTGGAATTTCCTGGTGATGACTAATTGCTTTAAGATAGTCCATCTAAATCTGTACAAGCAATTATTGATTTCCGGATTCATTTTTCCCTTCTCCAGGTTCAACCCTGTGGTTGGTGGGGGCTGTAATGGCAGTGTAATACATTATGCTCGGAATGATCAGAGAGTGAGTTCAATTTCTCTCATCTTATGTGTAATATTCATGTAGCTAATTAGGTTATCTGGATGCATATTAACAGATTGAAGTTGGTGACCTTGTTCTGATGGACATTGGATGTGAGCTCCATGGTTATGCTAGTGATCTTACTCGTACATGGTCACCTTGCGGCAGATTTTCTGCAGCTCAGGTATGTGTTCTAAGTTAGTATCTTCTGATATCTTCATTATGATTTACCAGATGGAGTTTAATTCCCAAATGGTAAGCGTAAATGGAAAAAAACTGATCTGAACTCAAGTAGATGGCACCTCTGAGGTACAGTCTTATAAAAAGGTTAAAAACTCTCATCATGAGAAAACCTTTTTTTTTTTTTCCTCCTGAAATAAATGACCTGAACATTTGAAAATTGACTGAATGAAAGGAGGAGGATCTTCCATAAAAAAAACTGGCAACACTTTTTAACAGGTAACATGTTAGTTTGCATAAAATAATATGTACAGTTTGTGCCAGGATTAATAAACAGACATCAACATGAGGAAATTATCATTATTAGCATCGTCCTATAGCTAATCTTGTTGATTTACTAATTCTCTTTGATGTTACTTTTACGGAATAAGGAAGGATGTTGGATAAGCTTAATACCCCGAAAAGTTAAGTAGAACCATTTAATCAAGATGTATTGTTAGAATCTTTCGTAGGTGATGTATCCAATCCTTTAGGATTTCACACAAACAAATGAGAGGAATGAAGCTACTTACTGCTCAAGTTTAGATACTCCATCATTGAAATGGAAATCGAGTGTTTTCCCCTTCTTAATTTCCTGTACTCTCCTCTTTCTAGATGTCCTTATTTTAAGCTTCTTATTTGCACTTGGATTATGAAAAAAATTTGCTCTGCTTTTTGCATTTTTCAGGAAGAATTGTATAATCTTATTTTGGAGACTAATGAGGAATGTTTGAGGCTCGTAAAACCAGGCACAAGCATTCGAGAAATACACAATTATTCGGTCAGTTTACATTTGGATAAATAAAACTGAAGTGGAATTTTGTTCAATATTTCTTAGTGAAATATCATGCTACTATTGATTTTTGTGAATTGGATAATGCAGATTACATTTTATACATGGATGATTGATCATAGTTAGACTTAGGAGTTGTGATATATTTGCATGCTCGATGATGGATCTGAAGTACTTTGCAATCTCTGTTCATTACATATTCTTTTGGCTGAAATAGGTTAACAAGCTGCGCAGAGGATTCAAAGAAATTGGAATACTGAAGGACGATCGACCTCGGAGTTATCATTTGCTAAACCCAACCAATATAGGTTCTTACTGTTCTGGATCATCAACTGGTCTTTACTTTTGTCAGTTATAAAATTGGCATTCATGATAATTAAGCCATAATATATATGGTCTGATTTTCTTTGCTCATTATATCATCAAGGGCACTATCTTGGTATGGATGTCCACGATTGCTCTACAATCAGCTATGATCGTACTCTGAAGCCAGGAGTTGTAAGTTTTCTAACTTACTGTTAATTATTCTTATTCTTATGCTTATGCTTATGCTTATGCTTATGCTTATGCTTATGCTTCTGCTGATAATCTTGGATAATTCGTGATGTTGCATCATCTATAAAATTGAAGTTACTTTTTCTGCTGTATGCAATTTTTTGTAACTTATGCTATGCGCAGGTAATCACAATTGAACCAGGAGTCTACATCCCTTCTGATTTTGATGGTCCAGAGAGGTATTTCGATAACTTTTCCAAAATAATCATCTTGGTCATGTGGAAATTTTCTATTCCAAAATTATCTTAGGCTGCCAAACTTTTTTGACATTGGGAAATTATTGGAAGAATTGCATCTTCCTCTGTAAATCTACTACTTAACCCGCAACATTGCATGAATCTATCCGTTTCTTATTATTCTTTGCCTTTATAGTTTAATCTTCTGGAAAGTTTCTTTCAATAATCTAGCTTCACCTGAGCAAGCTTTTGTTTATGGAAAGGGTTTAAAATGTTTTCCTATGTCAATTTGATGAAATTTGAGAGCGAGCCTTGGGACAACAGTAAGTTGCTCCATTGTGAGCTGGAGGTCACTAGCTTGAGTCTTGGTGAAAGCTTCCTTGCTGAGGGGAAGGCTATGTAAATCTAACTTCAGACTTCTTAGTGACGGGACCCTCGTAAATTTGATTCAACCCCTTTACATTTTTTAATGTTTTAAGAAAATAGTTTTAAAATTTGAGCGAGAGCTTGAAGTCTCTGTATGCAAACAGTAAACCCCACATCTCCCATTTGACTATGTACCACCGAGAAAAAGTAACAGTTTCTCAACCAAAAATTAAACAGAAATATTTTCATGCTTCTCTATCATGATAGAACTAGTTCATTTTGGAGCTCTATCAATCCCCCAGCCACAGCTTACTTCCCTCCCCCCTATATTTTGACGTGATTCCTTGTAGAGAAAAGACTAGTTTTTCCCTCCATATTGCAGCGGTTTCATTCCAGTCAAGTAGCATTCTTGCAATTCCTTTAAGCCCCAAAGTTTTTCTCCTTTCGTCAGTGGATTGAACAGACTAGCATTGTTTATACGAGTTGATTTAGTTTTCCATATTGAAACAATATCACCGTGGGATGTAAATGCAGGTATCGAGGCATTGGGATAAGGATAGAAGATGAAGTTCTCATCACAGAATCAGGATACGAGGTAGGGATCTAGTGAATGTTTGAAACTATAATCCGTGCCCACGATTTAAAACGTTATGAACATACCATCTAAATTCTAAAGTAATTTCTGAACACTTTGCATTGAGTGATTTCATTTTTTATGGTGGTCTTAGGTATGATACTCCAAATCTAAAATTCCTTGTGGCTGAATAGGTACTGACTGGATCAATCCCAAAAGAAATTAAGCACATGGAGTCCTTGCTCAACAACTTCAGTTATGGGACGGCAATGGACACTTGTAATGTCGTTAGTGTGACTTCCAGTTGAGAATCTCAACAAATTCAAAACAGGAGCACGGTAAACATATGTTAACCTCATGAGAACAATTTCCAGTCGAGGTATTTATATAGCCCTTTCACTTTGGAGTAGTTTGTTATACATTCTTTATTCAGAAGCATCGGCCCTCTTGATATATTCTACGCAATATCAATACAGTTTATTTTTTAATATCAATACAGTTCATCAATATCAAATATTTTTTAGCCTCGTTTTTTATTTTGAAATTATTGACTTGTGCTCGCAATTGATGGACTCGCCTAGGATCTGTAAGCACCACTTTTTGGTCAAGTGTGCTATCAAAATCGTGGATTATTGAGTACTGTATACCATACTTGTTTCTTAGATGAGCATTGACCTACCTTGATCTTGACAACCAATTTGTGAAGATGGGTTTATTGGATTTGTAAGTGTGGATGACGAGTTCTCGCTAAACATGTCACATCGGGTGGGTTCAAAACTTGACATCGAGCCAAATAAGATCACATGCACTACAAGTTTCAATAGATCGAGCAAAATATGATAAACTTAAAAGTATTTAAACAAGCAAAAAAATTCTATTGGTGTTTAGATGTTTTAAGAAGACAAGTTAAAAAGAAAGGTTACTTGCATGTTACATTTGAATGACTTCTAGGTGAACGACTTTTTAGCACTCACTTCACCTCCAATCATTTTCACTCGTGTGGGAAGCTATTGGAGCAGTACATGTCCTAGCAAAACATGTGTTTTTACATTTTCTATTTCTGTATTGGTTGAAGATTTTATTTTTTTTTTCTTTTTCAGAATCAATCATTGTGGATTTGGGGATAATAATGTTTGGTTAGATAGACCACTTCCTTTTATTGTAAAACTTTTTTGCTTATGATTATATTGAATGAAATTGTGATTCATGTTCAAAAAATAAAAAATACCGTTAGATGAACCCGTCTGTCCCACCGAATGTAATTTTTATTAGTAGCAGCTACTTTCCTTGTGAGCGTAAAGAAAAGAAAATCAGGCATCTCATTTGGGTAGCCTGATGTGTCGTGGACGTATTGGGCCAGCAGAAAAGATAGTGGGCCCTACTGTGCCTACTCCCAACTACCAGTGCCCTTCCTTTAATTCCCTCTTAAATACTTCAACTGTATTATTAAATTCTTGTAGCAGAAGTTAATGCAGACCACTAATAATGCATGCAAGTCTATTATTATACAGTAATTTACCTGTAACTTGGTACATTGGGTGCAAGAACTGTTTAACTGAGAGATTATATTTTCAAGATTATGCCCAAAAATAAAGAGATTTTCCCACGTGGCTTGCTTACTTCGACCGAAATAACAGTAGAAAATAATGTGTATTTATTTTGGTAGGTTTTCTAGTGAGTACGAGGATGCGACTCAAGCAATTTAAAAGTTGTAAACTATTTTTTTCTTAATTTGGGGACCTTAGGCAAGTGCCAATCATGACTATCGCAACACCTTTTCTTAGGCTTTGAGCTGGGCCTAATAGCACGGCTCTTCGGACCTTAGGCAACCGGCTCTTCAGTTGTCTAGCGGTTGAGTCATGTATCATGGTACTTTTAACCTCGTCCAACCGACTATGAATTTCTTAATAATTAATGCCCTAAAAGTAGGTTTATACAAACATCAACTAGGCTATAAGAAAGCTGATAGGTTTGTGTCCCCAATTTTTTCAAATAAAACAAGGTATTTTGGCAATTATACACCAAATCCGAGGGCAAATTTCTAGGTTCCAGCCTATATTATCACCACTTCCATCTCCTCCATTGCATCCCGCAAACAAAACTCATTTCTTGACTGATCAAACCAAAGTTGAAAACCCAAAAAAATGTCTTTAATTACTGATGAGATAAGAGCAAGTGCATCAGAAATGTACAAAGGAGATGATATCTGTCAAGTGAAATCAAAATTCTTGCTGACAGAAATGGGGTTGCCAAATGGCCTTTTGCCATTACAAGACATGGAAGAGTGTGGCTATGTGAAAGAAACAGGCTTTGTTTGGCTCAAACAGAAGAAGAAAACTGAGCACAAATTTGAATTTTAACTATCTGAACAAGTTATACCAACTGAGATCACAGCCTATGTCGAGCCAAACAAAATCAAGAAACTTACTGGTGTCAAAACTAAGGAGCTATTCATATGGATCACTCTTAGTGATATATATGTCAACGATCCGCCTAACGGAAAAATCACCTTCAAGACTCCGACCGGCCTGTCCCGATGTTTTCCAGTTGAAGCTTTCGTGGTCGAGGAGGAGGAGGAGATTAAGGAAGTTCAAGAACATGCTGAGGTAAAACCAGCAGTTGAAGTGAAGGAAGTGTAATTTGGTGTTTTATCTGTTCTCGTTATCTCTAGTTCTACTATGATCATGGTATGAATAAGTTAATTACAAGTTTCAAAATTTCATGTTTGTTTGTTCCTTTTTTTGGTGGTTTCAATCTTGAAGACTGTAGACCAACAATCTTTATGCATACTGTGCATTAGCAAGTTGCATTACTTGATATGGAACATAAAAGAGAAGAAATCTCTTTTGTTCAAGAAATCCCAAATTAAGACTCATATAGGGTTAACTTCTTTGGGGCTATTTTTCCAGAAGAATAACATTGTTGTCACTGGCCCTAAGAATGAGTCTTTCTTGGTAGGTACATGTCATTAAATATTTATCTACTTTCATATATAGGGTTAAATCCCTTGGGGCCATTTTCCCAAAATAGTCTTGCTGATGGTCAGGGGCGGATCCAGCGGCCCAGGTGATCGTGCTAGATCCACCTGGAAAAAAACTAATTAAGATTTATAAAAAGTATATATATGTTATTGTACATTTTTTATTGAAATTGTGTGTAGATCATTTAGAAGAGAAGATGCCTCTCCATGTGAGATTCTTAGGTTCAATAACCTTCAACAATATTGTTTCTTTCAATTTTTAAACACGGTAAATAATAATTAAATATTAATTAATAATTGTACAAATGTTCAACAAAAAGAAGTGTGGCTCAAATGATAGAATGGTTATTTTGTGCAATTAGAGGTATGTGGTTCAATTCTTTGCTTTTCTACATTTTTGTTTAATTTTTCAATACAATAAATAATAACTAAACAATTATATATTATTAGTTTTCATTTTCAAAATAATTCTTTAAAAAATTTATTGACTCAAATTATTACTCTATGATATATATATATTTTTATTGTTATGTTTTATTAATTTATTATATAAAATTTAAATTTGGACAATCTAAGTTTTGTTCTTTAATTTTTTTTTAAAAGTTCAAAAAATATTCTTTTTTTTTTAAGGTAAAAAATAATTTTAGTTTTAAAAATCCTTGTTTTCAAAATTTTGGTTAACCTTCGCCTAGAATTGAAGCATGTCTTTACCATTTGATCATGCTTTAAGTACCAAAATGTTTCATTTGAATTCGTAAAAAAACTTGAAACTTGATCGTGCATATGTATGATTGAAAAATGTATTTTTTTTCTTATTATTTCATATAGTATTGAATTATATTTTCAAATGTATACAACATATATATTGATTGAAATTTTTTAAATATTATTTAATTAAATATTAATAAATAATCTTATTAGTCATCAACGACCGTCGTAGCTAACTTAATATCCTAGATCCGCCACTGCTGATAGTACTAGTTTACTAGAGAATTCTTTCTACTTCGGTCAATAGTTTTAGATTTCTAGTCACTTGCCAAGATGTACGATTAACAATTTTTTATTTTTACCTTAAAAGAGAGAATCAGCCATGCACTGTTCATTCTGGTGGCGAGAGTGTAAAAGAAAGATCTCTAAAGATTCTAACAATTGTGGAATCCAAATTTAGAGTTTTCTTGTTATGCAAGAGAAAAATATTGTGTATGGCGATTGATGGAAATGGCCAGAGACCAGTGGAAAATGGTTTTGTTCATTAGGGTCTGTCTAGAAAGTTTTGTTTTTGCTTCTTATTCTTGTAGAAGAGCTTCGTGAGAAATTTGTTTCAAGTCAGTTTTCACTAAAAGCACTTTTTGTCAAAAAAAATTATTTTCATAAAATTATTCATATAGATTGAAAAGTAATTTCTTAGTTTTAGAGATAACTTTTGACTTTTCAAAAACATTGTCAAACAAACTCTCTGATAATTCGAAACTATGACTTGTGAAGATGATAATCACATTCTGCATTAGGGTTATATACGAATGAAAAAAAAATCCCAAAAATGCTGAAATTGCAGTTTGAAGAGAGATCTTCTGATATGATGAAAACATATGAATTGGAATATGATTTCTTCGAATCGATCCTTTAGGTGTATGTTAAACACTACGGTAAAGATGATGAGGTATATCGGGGATTTTGGGATAATTGTGGATAATATATATATATATATATAGCACGTTTGGGGGAGCGATTTTAGCTTTCAATTTGATTGGAAAGATAGAGCGATGATATTTATTGATTATCATTTTTACTTTATACATTGTCGTATATTTGGATTAAAAAAAGTACTTATGTAAATATTTGTGGTATTGGATGTAATTTCCTCAAGAACAAAGAGGCTCCAAGTTGTAGTAAAATGAAGCGATTGCTTGGGCCTTTAATTTAAAACGGGCCGATTGATAGTACGACAGCAAATTTAATTTAGTGAATATTACATATTCAAGAGTATAA
>OU503045.2:1655383-1688759 GCA_912172775.2 Fraxinus pennsylvanica
AGATTTAGAGAGAGAAAGTTGGGAGAAAATTGATTAGATTTGAGATGAAAATTGTATATTTAATATTTAAAATTTAATTGTGAAATTTTTAACTTTCCACCTGATTTTAGAATTGAGGATTTTAAAAGTAGGGTATTGTGTAATTTCCACTTTAATTTATACAGTGCAGTTAACTTGTGTGCATTGCTTCCCAGTTCTGCATTTCTCTAAGCAAATTCATGGATACAGATTCAGTGTACATGCACTCCATGCATTAAAGAATTCACCTGGTAAACCTAAAAACTAAAAGAAGAAACTAAGATTGGCTTCGTTCCAGGCATCACTTAACGATACCAGAACTTAAAATCGGGTTACAACCCGAGAGAATTCAGAAGATGAAACATCAATGACTAACAACAGACGACATTTATGCAAAGAAATGAACAGATCTACTAAGTTGACAGAAGCAATATAAGCATCGGCTGGCACATCTAGTTGGTACTATGATGGTAACTTACGTTTTGTGCAAATTCCATGACATTATGGCGACTAATTTTCAGAAGCAATTTCAACACTAGATTTTGGCTGTAAAAACTAAAAATTCAGATAAACACGTTGCTGCTTCAAGTAAATAAACCCGAATAACCAAAATCTGACTGATGCATTAAGACGTCGCAAAAACATAATTAGCCCTTAGCAATAAAAGAGCATATCTGAACTTCTGCATTTCAATCAAAGAGGGTGAAAGTATTTACATGTTCAAAAAAATTAATCACAGATTTAGTGAAATTGCAGCCTTTTTTAATTCTCCTTGTGATGCCTACAAATCATGAGCCTGCAAAGCACACAATCAGCCAAATGTAAGTAGAAATTGCAGTTTCAAACACAAATTACTGTAATGTTGACTGCGGACACAAGGGATGCATTAGAAGAAGTGACAGAGACAAAAATACCCGGTTCATGAATGTCTCCACTTTATATTATGTGATTCAGTTACTACATTTGCAGAACTATTTTAGAGAAAAAAGTGAAAAAAAAAAAAAAGAACTAGATAATGTAAAGGACGCACGGATAACCATCTCATCTAAAGCCGAAGCAGTTAGAGAGAGACCACATTTATTCATTTAAATTTGATCTTCAATGCAGACTCCAGAATTATGGGTATGTTTAGAAAAATGTAAATCTGAATACTCAGGAAATTGTACCTTGGGGGGAAAAACCCATTTCCCATTTATCCATTCTTGATGTGCCCTCAGAAGAGAGTGATTAAACCCCAATTCCTCATTGGAGCCCCTAAAGTATACGTTGTATTCGTCGTTTTTTCGAACTTTGGAAATTATACCCACCCACCAAACATCATTATACNAACTTTGGAAATTATACCCACCCACCAAACATCATTATACAAAGCCTCAACTTTCTCAAGAACTTCAAAACGATCAAGTAGTTCAATGTCAGGTGGGCATGGCCTTATATGCAAACTGTCAACCTCTTCTCTCAGGAATTCTGTGTCATCATCGTTCCTGAGGGTTTGATACTCAAGTAGGTACTTTTTTTTACCTAATTTTTTGACAATAGTTGCAGGAATCCAAGCACCTTCAAATCCATCTTCATCACTACTAACTTCAACCTGTGCTCCAGGGCGAAAATTATTTAAAATTCTCTCTTTGTTAGGCTTCACTTCAGTTGCCACTGAAACTTCCTGCAAATTAGAAGTTAGAGATATAAGCATATTTACCAATTCTTTTGCCAAGAAAAGGAAGATGAACCTTCATTCATTCACATAGAAAGAAAACGCTTAAGTTCACAAAAATAAGAGGAAAAAGGTGAACAAACAAAAGTCTTACCATTTAGATACTATCCAGTCCTCTTAGGACCATGCCACTAATCGAGAGTAGCTAGTCACTTTCCACCAAAATTTAAATAAATAAATGTTTTCTTTTCTCTATCAGACTATCACAGTAAACTTTTAGATGAAATGGTTTAAAATAGTATCAGGATAGGCAAAGATCATTTTTTGAAGACTCGCAAACCTCCATTAATGAAAATTGTTCACTATATGTCCGGCCTTCCATGAAAAAGAATCTTGCTTGCATGTGAGGAGGTGAGTTGGAGACTAATTTAAATAAATAAATAAATATGTGCCATCTATAACCGCTTAATCTTTTAAATGAGATTCTATAAAGCACAGGACTTCTACTTGGGTGGCTTGTCCATGTCCTTGTCCGACACTCCTAGGACAATCTAGGACTCGTCTCCTAGTTTTTAAATATTTTTCCAGTTTCCAGCACTTGAGGGACACTTTCTGGATACATATTGGGCACCTGTATCCAATGTTCTAAAATGCGTAATGCGTTACGATGCGTCGAGGTCGAGAATTAAGAATCACAAGTTTAGGCGTGTCATTGAGAAGAATAAGCGCCATAATGAGTTTCGTATTTTTAAGGCATTAAATATATTTTTATATAAAAAAAATAGATTTTTTAACCAAAAAAAAAATTAGGTGGCATAATGCGCCGCCTAGGTAGGATTAGGCGCGCCGTCTTTTAGAACAAAAACGCATTTTTCCGCCCATACCTCGAATTCGACGAGTTTTCTCCTCGCGCGATGTCGCACCTAGGCGGCACATTTGCGCGCATTTTAGAACATGGCCTGTATCACACCCCCATCAATTTTTTTCATATTATTTATAGTTCTAACAGGTGAGGAACATGTCCTCAACACATGAAGGACACAAAAAGGCCATAGGAGTGTATCCTCCTTGTCAGCCTCACTTTTTTAAAAAACCACACGTCGCTTGTCCCCCTTTTGGTCCTGTATGTGTTGTGTGTCAGCATATGTGCTTCTTATAGGTGGTTCAACACTTCCAGAACTAGCATGGAACAAATCCCCTAGAAAATTTGACCATTTGATTCCCAGAGATCATTAGAAGGCGCCAAATGTTAGATTCTTGTGAAGTAAATTCTGTCAAGCAGCATTCTACGTGCATTCAACCTTATCTTCAGTCCAACTATCTCTACTTTCTTCTACACTCAAACCAGTTGACAATGACTTCATCAATATCCAAATCAATGTTCAAAAAACAAAATTCAAGCATCCAAAATTATAATCATATATATGTGAGTAAATTGAGATACCGATGGTCCTGATTTTTTGACAGAAGTTGCAGCAAATGAAGCATCTTGACATCCATCTTCATCACTATTGACTTTTATCGTTGTTCCTGGGCTAAAATTATTGTCAGTAGTCTTTTTCTTGGGCTTTACTTTAGTTGACAATGAAACTTCCTGTAGTGAAATATATAAATATTAGAATATTTACCGATTTTTTGCCAAGAAAAGAAAGATGAACCTTCATTCTTTCACAGAGAGACATAGAGAGAGGTATTAAATTTCACAAAAATAGAGGAAAAGATAAAACAAAAGCAAAGATGTTCAAATATTCAACTGAAAAGACTTCAAGTCCTATCATTTAGATACTATCCATCCTCTTAGAACCCTCTCAATATTAGCGAGAGGATATCATAACTTTCCAACAAAAGGATGGAAAAAAAAACCCAAGAAAAATTGACCATTTGCTCCCCAAAGATCATTAGAAGGTACCAAAAGTTTGATTTGGCAGGGAAAAGGGAATGGTTCTCCATTTTAGGAGGGCCCAGATCTTCGATTTGCTAGCTTCTGGTATTGAGTCAAGCAGTAGTTTTTGCAATTTCAAACCAGTTGATAGTGACTTCGAGCATGTTTAAGTGGCTTATAAGCTTGCTTAGTTTACTTACAAGGATGAGAGAGATAAAAATATATGTCCAAATAAGTCCACCCAAGCATCAACAATCAAATCAACAGTGAAAAAAAAAATTCAAGAATCCAATATGAAAACCATGTACATGCCAGAGAATTCAGCAGAAACATATGCATATATTAAGCCCTTGTTTGAGCCCCATTTTGGGCAAAAATGGCATTTTTTAATAATGTTCTGTTGGAGATTGTGTGGTTAAAAAATAAAAAAAACTTTTTGATTTACGTGTAATATAATTTTATAGGAGAATGTGTGGTTGAAAATGAATTTTGAAAAAATGATTTTTTTGAAAAAATGGAGGCCAAACATAGGCTAAGTTTATTTTACACAATCTAGCATTTATCTTTGAATAAATGAGGCTCAGTGTAGATATAAGTAGGACCTCAATATATACAACATATAAAACTTAACAAAGCTCTATCAATTTATTATAAGATTAGCTTTTAAGATTCTCTTTCAAATTTGTAGGCTACAACCCCTAGATTTATCAAAGAAACAAATAAAAAAAATTTATTTGAAATACAAATTACTTTCAGTTTATAAACTTGAAGTCCAATAGTATAACTGTCAAGCATCTAAAATATTTCAAGCTATATAGTCCCTATTTGATGTAGCTTAAAAAATTAATAAAAGTTTAAGTTAAAGTCAACAATTAATTTTAATGACAAATTTCATGGGACCCACAACTTTAATTAACATTTCTATATATTTCATCAACTTTTATTAAAATCTACTAAAAATCTTTTAGCTACACTAAACACGGGCATAATTTTAACAAATTAACTTCATTATTAATTTGAGAAATAAAACTAGTAGAATTGACTTTCACTTCAATCAAGCACATTTGAAAGCATCTGAAAGCAAATGATTAGCAATCCACTTCTTAATATTTTTCAACTTAAATACCCGTTTATAGATTGGCAATTAAACATACCAAAAGACATTCATAACAAAAGTAACCCTACTACTTTGAATACATATTCAAATATAATTGTTTTTAGTAGAAATTAATTACATCGAAGCGTGACTAACAAATTTCTACGAAAAATTAAAGACAGATGAAAAAATAATATTTTGTAGTTTTGAGACAAGGAAAGAAAATTTAAATTAATATACTCTTCGACGAGACTTTGCGTGTGAATTCGTTCCCTCCATATCTTCTTACGATAGAAGGACGATTTAGGAGGGAGCATCTTTATTGAAGGTAAAGAAGCTCACATTAAGAGCAAAGTGATCCTCGTAGAACCAGTTAAAAGATGAATAGATAGACCAAATTTAATATGAATTAATGTGGTTTCAAAAAATTCGATTTATTGAATTTTTAGTAGACATAATGGATTGAGAGGAGTCGCAAAGAAAACAATGCAGCAACCCCAAGGATATTGGAAAAAGGGCTTAGCTTTTTCTTCTTGTTGTTGCAGATTCTTTTAAATGCTTCTTGAGAAAACTGTTGTCTCCTCAAGCAAGTGGCATTTCATGTTTCTTAGAGTGCCTTGACATAGATCAACAGCTCAGTCTATTACTTTTTTTTCCGTTGACACTTAGCCCCTGTTTGGTTTTGCTCAAAGTATATTTTTTGTATATTTTGATAAAAGTTAATGAAATGTGTGGTTCAAAAGTAGATAAAAGTTGTAGGTCCCATGAAACGTGTGATTAAAATTTTATCAACTTTTTTAGCTAAAACAAACATGGGCTTAATATGCTTTGAACAAAATGCCCTAGAACCAAACAAAATCAATTAAGGCCACCCGAGATGTAACATGGATTTTGCAGCCTATCACCATACCAGAGAGCAATGACTCACAAGTTTCTTGTTTGTTAGGCAAATCACAATATCATCACTAGATGATATGGATGGGACATCATGTGCCATCAACTGCAAAGTCCGACACCATAGCCATAACATGCTAAGTTACTGCACCACTCTAGATGCCACAATCATTTCATTCATAAATCTTGGGGTTCTACCAAAATGATATTTCTCCTAAAGCATTATCACCCCTCAAGCTTATGGTCATGGAGTGCAATAGAGTTAGCTAAATAGGCTTTCTCTACTGCAAAAGAAGTACTCTCATGAATGTCATTTAGTTACAGAATCAGCATATACAAGGCACAGTGCAATTGCATTCTAATAATCAACAAATTAGGAACCAGTCTAAAGAGCTATGGCGTGATCTCAGTTATAGCATGAAATAATCCCCAAGTTTTTCGGTCCTATCCTAGCTAAAATGTTTGGAGTATGCTCGTTTTTTAATAAAATAATTGGATTGGTTTTTTATTTTGTTATTATCAAGAAGTTGCTTAGCTGAGAAACTTAATCCACTACCTTAAAACTTCTCAGCTGTCAACAATTCTGTTAATCTAATTGTTCTTCATCAGAAACATATAAGTTCCCAACTAAACCATCAAATATTCACACCTGTTAACTAATGCATTGAGAAGAGGAAAAAACTTGTATGCAACATCAAATATTGGCCAGTAAGTTCAAGAGAACTTTAAAGAGTCTAATTACACCTCCTATATCATAACATAATCCAATAACTAATTAGCATACTTCTATTTATGTGGGGTAACATATAACACATTCAGTCGAGTTTCCATCAAAGAAGATAGGAAAATTGCAAATACGCCAATCAAAATGGACAGGATAAACAAACAAAAGAAACAAGAAAAAGACTATCTATTACCTTGAGATTCTCTACATGTTAATTGACCCCTAATTCGTCATTCTATCATGTAAATTGTAATTTTTGGATACATAATATATGAAGTCTAAGTACACCACCTTCTATACAGGCTGCGTTTCTTAAATGTTCCTACTTCAATTCTCTTACGAATTATGAGATTTGACAATTGATTGTGACTAATGTTCAACTACGACAATTTGATTGAACACCAATTCAGAATACAAAGTTGAAATTTTGAAACATTGCATATATGCAATTGGTCTAATAGTTAACATGCATATATACATTTACATCAATTCAAACAGATCAGTACATGAAATTGTAATTCAACTATCCACTGAACAAACTCAAAAAAACCAATATACCTCAACCTTTGGCCGCTTCAATGGAGGCGACTCGTCGAATCCTTTTTCAAAAGGCGGGAGCCACTTCCCAACGGCCCACTCGTGGTGGCGCCTCAGCCGGGAAGCCTTAAAGTTCCTCTGCTCCCGACTGCCCCGGAAGAACACCCTGTATTTATCCTCCCTCAATACTTCAGTTATGATACCCTCCCACCACCCGTCATGGTAATACGCGTCCACATTCTCACTGGACTCGAACCTACAGCAGTTCTCCCGCGGAGGGATCGGCCGAAGCTGTATCGCGTCCACCTCCTCCCTCAGCCGCCGCGCGCCATCGTCCTTCAACAGGGTTTTGTACTTCACTAGCACCTTCATGCAAGAATTCCTCTTCGATTTTCTGTGGCTAAGGACGGTGCCCGCGTACCACGAGCCTTGAAAGCCTTCTTCTTTGCTGCTGATTTCAACTTCCGCGCCTTTGTAAAAGTACTGTGCTACGATATCTTCGTCAATGTCTGCCATTGTTGATACTGCAAAAAGGCGAATCAAACTGGGCTTTTTTCTTTTTTCTTTCTTTCGCGAATTGATTCTAGTGTAAGGGTAATTTAGGAATTTTAATTTTTGGGGAAAATTAAATCAAGGGTCCTAATCTTTACAAAAAGTACAACACGGGTATCAAACATGTATTTTCGGACATTTCCATCCCAAACTTTTAGAAAAATATTTTGTGCAAGGACTTTTCGATGGAGTGATCCATTAGTTTGGGATGTCCACTTTTTAGAAGGGTTTAATTGGTAAACAACACAGTGCATGTTTGATGATATTCTGCTATAAAAATCTATCAACTTTTCAATCGACTTTTGTCAAAACTTGTTATCGAAAGGATTGTCACATAACTCCTTAATCTCCAAAAAATATAAAAAGTAAAAAGATAAATAGATCATGAAATAAAAATTAAAGGAAAAAGACAAAAGTAATAAATAAATAGATTATATTCTCTCTCCAGACCAATGCTACACGTCCCCGCGTCCTCACCACCAACCAAGCCCTTCCATCAACACTTGTCCACCGCCGCACCACCACTAGCCCCGAGTGCCTCAATTTCCACCAACAGTAATCTTCATTAACATCGCTTCCGCTATAGCTATCACCACATCATATTATAAAAAATAAATAAAAAAGAACAAATGTTTATAAATGTATGATATAATACTTGTCCTCTATTTTAAAACATATTATTAGAATATTTACATGTAAAATATTATTAGAAATAAGATGTGCTAACAAATGAAATGTTTTTGTTGGAGAAAGGAGATATTTGGTGATTTGAAGAATATTAGTTGATGATAATAGGAATGTTTCCATATGTTCTTTCTGTGATTATCTTGATAGGAATTTATCTAGAGGGTGTTTGGTAGAGATTAAAATCGGATTAAAATTGAAAAACTAGCCGTTATTGTTGACTTTTATTAGATGAGTGGGACCCAATAACGGCTATATTTTCAATTTTAATTAGATTTTGAGCCGTACCAAATAGGCCCTTGGAATGTTTTCATAATTTGTTATATTCTTTTTGTGGTTGTCGCATCTATAATAAGGCAACATTGTTGTAGTATGACTATATATGTGTTATTGTAACACTTCGGAAATAAATGAATATAGTCTTATCTCTTCTCCTGTGGATATAGGTTTGTCACACTGATGTCGAACCACGTAATTTTTTGTGTTCTTTCTTATATATATTATTGAATTCTTCAGTTTTGTATAAGAATATGACTGAAAATTATTGAAGGCGTAATTATGACAATGAATAAAGATTAAAAATCTTAGATTTAATTACAAAATAATAATATAAAATAAAATGTGATGTCAATATATATGGTCAAATTAAAACTTGGAAATATCTACTTGTACATCAAGTCATGTACACGAGGGGTTACACCCTACTCACATGGGTGGGACCCACTCGAATAAAGTCTCACCCTGGATGTAAATCTCCAATGTACATGTACATCACACAACTTAGAACTTTGTGGTCAAAGCCTCGAGGCTCTATTTAAAACTCAATTGGTAACGGGGCTACAGAACCGTCTTCATTAGTAAGAAGTGGAAATTTGAGGTGCGAAGTCGAACCAGAAATTAATGCGGTTTCGCTCTCCATTGTCTCCTTTAATTCATTTTTTGTTTATTGATATACACTGCGGTTTTATTGAGACTTATGTCCCTCGTAAGTTTGTTGGGAGGGTATAGGAAGACTTATAAGCCCCTCATAATTTATTGATTGTTGATTTAGTAAAACGAAGTGCATTTGCAGCCATGAAGTCATCTTTTAACACAAATCCCATATCAAGAACAACAATTAATTTCTCAATTTTAGATACTCTTTTGATTAGATGCCGAAAATTCAGGCAATTCAGTCAGATTTTGGGACAGATGGTCTCCACTGGGTTTATCAAGGACACTTATGCCGCAAGCAGAATCCTCAAGTTTTCCACTGACTCAAACTTTATCCACATTGATTATTCCCATAACATCTTCTGTCACATTGAGAACACAAATGGTTTCGTTTGGAACACCATGTTGAGGGCTTTCGTGCAAAGAAACCAGGCCCAAGATTCAATCTTTCTATATAAATCAATGTTAAAAAAGAGTTTTTTATGCATTGATAATTATACTTATCCAATCTTGATTCAGGGCTGCTCTGTTGCATTTGCTGAATTTGAGGGCAGAGAGTTGCATGATCATGTGGTGAAAATGGGTTTTGACTGTGATGTCTATGTGGTGAACAATTTGATTTATATGTACAGTGTTTGTGGTAAACTAAGTGATGCCAGAAGGATGTTTGATGAAAGTCCTGTGTTGGACTCAGTTTCATGGAACTCGATGTTGGCGGGGTATGTTTTAACAGGGAGTGTTGAGGAGGCTATGCTAATGTACAATAAGATGCCGAAAAAGAATGTGATCTCATCAAATTCTATGATTGTGCTGTTGGGTAAGAAAGGTAGGGTGAGTGAGGCTTATCAGTTGTTTAATGAAATGGAAGAAAAAGATTTGGTTTCTTGGACTGCATTGATTTCTTGTTATGAACAGAATGGCATGTACGAAGAGGCTTTGGATTTGCTTGTGAATATGTATCATAATGGAATTAAGGTAGATGAGGTAGTGGCTGTCAGTGTGCTTTCTGCCTGTGCAAATTTGCTGAATCTTAGAATGGGAGAATCTATTCATGGTTTGTTCACAAGAGTTGGTTTGGAATCCTATGTAAATCTTCAGAATGCTTTGATCTTCATGTACTTACGATGTGGTGATGTATTGGCTGCACAAAAATTGTTCGATACGGGTTTTTGCTTGGACCTGATATCTTGGAACTCTATGATCTCTGGATACCTTAAATGTGGTTTGGTCAAGAAGGCTAGAGAATTATTCGATACAATGCCTGAGAGGGATCTTGTGTCATGGAGTGCAATGATATCTGGTTATACCCAACTTGATTGGTATCATGAGGCTTTAGCACTGTTTAATGATATGCAGCATGAGGGTATTAAACCCGACGAGACCATTTTGGTCAGTGTGATTTCTTCTTGTGCTCACTTAGCTGCACTTGACCAAGGAAAATGGATAGATGCTTACATACAGAAGAATGAGCTGAAGGTTAACACAATTCTTGGTACTACTCTCATTGACATGTACATGAAATGTGGGTGCGTGGAAAATGCAATGCATGTTTTTAATGGCATGGAGGAAAGGGGAATTTCTTCATGGAATGCTGTAATTCTTGGCTTCGCTATGAATGGACAGGTAGAGAGGTCACTTGAGATTTTCGAAGATATGAAGAAATGTGTACTGCCTAACGAAATAACCTTTGTGGCAGTTCTTGGGGCCTGTCGACATGTGGGTCTAGTAAGAGAGGGACGCCAATTTTTTGATTCAATGGTTAAAGTATACAACATTGAACCCAACATTAAACACTATGGCTGCATGGTTGATCTTCTTGGACGAGCAGGATTGCTCAAAGAAGCAGAAGAACTAATCGACAGTATGCCTATGGCACCAGATGTTGCCACTTGGGGTGCGTTGCTTGGAGCTTCTAAGAAACATGGTGACAAGGAAATGGGAGAAAGAATAGGGAGAAAACTCATTGAGCTTCAGCCTGAACATGATGGATTCCATGTATTATTGTCAAATATATACGCTTCTAAAGGTAACTGGGCTCATGTCCTGGGGATTCGGGAGACGATGATGCGGAAAGATGTGGTCAAAATTCCAGGATGCAGTATGATTGAGGTCAATGGTGTAGCTCATGAATTCCTGGCTGGAGATAGATCACATCCTCGGATCAACGAGATAGAGTATATGTTGGAAGACATGGTTACTAGATTGAAGATACTGGGTTATGCACCGAGTACAGAGGAGGTTTTACTTGATATTGGTGAAGAGGAGAAAGAAACTAATCTTTTTAGACATAGTGAGAAGCTTGCAATTGCCTTTGGCCTCATTGCAACACATCCACCAACACCAATAAGAATAATTAAGAACTTACGAATCTGCAACGATTGTCATGCAGCAGCAAAATTGATTTCTAAAGCTTTTGATCGTGAAATTGTTGTGAGGGATCGTCATCGGTTTCACCATTTTAAGCACGGCTCGTGTTCTTGTATGGAGTTCTGGTAGAAGGCACCACACAGTAAGAAAGATAAGATGGTGGTGTCTGCTGTTGACCTAAAGAGTATGCACAGAGGCTCCTGAATTTTACAATTTTCCAAGTTATTGAATGAATTAATGCTCCTGTTTGACACTAGTCATCAAGGAACCAGATTTCTGTTTTTCGGCACAAATGAGACTAGCATTTCTACTCTGGTTAAAGATGGAGAGGCAAGTATTTAGAGCATTACAATCCTTATTGACATTTTCATCTCTTCATTAGGGTTATTTTGATGTGAATTTGACTGCCATTTCCACCTGTAGGGTCGACGTCAAGCCATTATATCTATCCCAATTGAATGGAATATGTTTAAGATATACAATGGACACTATAAACCCCTTTGAAGTATACCGGTAACTGGTCAGCATATTGTGGCGGGTATTTGAATTTTCAAATTGCATTACCTTTTGATTTCATTGCCACTTTTATTGTTAGATCGCAAGACTGTAATTTCATTTACCAGAGATTTTTTTCATAAGCAAAATCTTTAATTAACTCGAGATTGATAAGATTTCCTGTCCCGGAGTTCTTCAACCCTGCCCCCTCCTTTGAACACAAAGACACCAAAAAAGGGAAGAAAATTTTAAAATAAGTGTTGTCAGTTATGGAAGGGAAAGGAATTATCCCACCGACTTCTTTATTGAGTAAATATATTGTAGATGAGAGATGACAATGTTTTACCTTTCTGGGAATAGGAATCACAAAGTTCTATCCAATGAGTTGATGACGATGTAAGTTATTGCACCTCTTAGTTTCTAGGTTATGCACAGATCCTTGTATCTTTATTTGAGGACAGTATGTCACTTTCCTGAACTTTAATATGCACTCCCTTTTATGGATAGAATCCCTTTTAGCTAGCCCAACAAAGCATGTTGAAAGAGGGATAGCTAGACCAAATTAATGTTACATTAGGTGGTTGCAAAAGATTGATTTCATTGGACATTTCGTAAGAGAGTTTTGGATTGAATGAGCGATGGCAAAAAGGAATTCATGTAACCTGAAGTTTACTTGGAATAAGAATTGGGTACTGTTGTATTCTGTAATTTGCATATGGCCGATCATTCTCTCGTTTATTGTTTATTCTTAGTTAATTGGTTGGTTAATCTCTTTAATTGCCATAATATGTCCAAGCTTCATGCTGAATGGAACTCTCTGTTAAGGGCTTTTACTTTTGGTATTTAAGGTCCAGAAAATCACCTGCTAGCAGTTGATCTGAAACTTGGTGAATTTTGAAAAATCCGAGATGCCCCTAAAAGTTTGTTCATGAATTATTATTTCAATAGGACAGTTTGGACACAGAAATCTTAGCACAAATAGTTAAATGTGTGATTTAAAAACTAGATTGCCTTGGCTTATTATGAGAAACCCAGTGAGCAGCATTATATATCAGAAGGTGTTGATATCCTTGTAATATTGATGATATTTGTTTTTTCTATTGAAGGTAAAAAAAAGCTGATAGTTGATCATCCGTGGTAAAATAGCAGTTTCCAATTTCATTTCAACTGCTCTCAATGTGCAGGAGATGGTAGAATATCAACTCCTGTTGAATTCAATGAGCAGTATCCGTAACTCCTCTTTGCACAGCTACAGTACTTTGTAGTGAGGAGAAGTCAAACACCTTATAGCATTGACTTTGAAGGAAGTACCTGCCATGCGGGAAGTAGTTGAAGAGGAGCCGAATGCATTTACATTCTTATGTTGAATATAGTGGAGAAGCAATGCAGATGAAGAATTTGGCACTGTCAATTAGTTCTTATTATTATCTGTACGTGTTTGAGGTTTACCTACTGAAGAAGTTGTTGCACTCAAAATTGTCTTCAACCTCAATTGGACGAGCGGCTCGTATGGCCAAATCCCGGACCTGACAAGCGGCTCGCCATACTTAACACCCGCCTGGTGTGATTGAGACATGAGGTTGGGGAGCCAGTGGTGGAAGATGTGCAAGCGATGATGGTGGCGGCGGCGATGGCGGTAACGGCAGTGGTGGGTAGGGATGAGATGACGCAAATTTAGGTATGAGTTGGGGTCTTGGGAGTGGGTAGACGATGGGTGAGTAAAGAATGGAAAAATTTCTAGTGCTTCCGAAATATGGAGAATTAATACTCCATATTACTCTTTAATTGAATATGAGTTAAATAACGAGGACACAATAGTTAATTGGACTAAGACATACACATGTCAATTAAATAGTGACAGGAAGTACTGAATTTTTATATTTCGGGAGTCCTAGAAATTGTGAAGAATAAGACTTTTTTTTTCTTTGTTCTGTCTTTTGTTTTTTCCCATTTTGTATTTTACTTTTGTCTATCTATTTAAAGTTTAAAGGAAAGATTGTGATTTTAAATTCAATTCAACATTAAGTTTGGAAAGTAAACCATTAGGGACTAACGTAGATATTAAATGATACATTAGGAGTGATGCGTGGGATTAATTTTGAATGGGGACAAAATTGCTATAAAGCGAAAAGGTTGAGGACCATAAATGCCCTAAAATAAAAAGATGAGAGGAATGTATTAATTTTGCTTTGTCAAAATAAACAACAATTATTACAAGTACCCCTGTTGACATTCTAGGGTTGATAAAAAAATTGTGTTAAAAGTAAAATGCAGGAGTAATTAGCTGTAATAACAATACAATTAAAGTGATTTATAAAAGGGAAAAATCTATATAAAAATGAGACAAATGGTCAAGAAAATATAACTAAGGAACCACAACAAATAATGTATGAAAACGGTCATGGGTAATTCATGACACTCGATGTTTGAATCAGTATATGATCATAGAATTTGAATTGAGAAATGTAATTAATTGAAGAGTGTAAGAGCGTGCACTTGAACATGCTACATTAATTGAGAGTATTGCATGAGCGTATAGCTGTATAGGAGGTTTTATTTTTATTTATGGTTACCGGAAGAAAGACGCCAAGGTTTTTCATAAAATGTGTGGTATATAGAATGAGACAAGTTTGAAACAATAAAATGGACGAGATTTTAGTAATTTTTTCTCTTCTTTAATAGTGTTGAATATCTCGGAGTTTATTTGGAAAAGATTTTAGTACTTTCGAAGTACATGCTCGGTAATTACTTCATTATTTAATTGACATGTGTATTGAATAATTGAGACCTACTATCAGTCGGATCCAAACAGAGATAATTAACACATGACAATAAAATGGTGGTAGGAAGTATCGAGTTTTCATACTATGAGAGTACTAAAAATCTTCTCTTCATTTTTTCCCCCTAATTCACTGAGCATGTATGTGAAAGTTACAGATCTTCGCCCCCTTCTCCTCACTCAGTCACATGAAAGATTGTATGTGATATTTCTAAAAAGTAGAGCATATCTACATTGAAGATTGTGTGAAAAGTTGCCTATAAAAGTAGCATGCTCAATAAGTATGAGAGTGCTCGAGACTGCCATTCTCATGAAAGAAACTTCCTTTGCATACCGTTTCATTACCTAGTAACAGAATATGCTTCTATTCCCTCCCTCTGAGCAATGAACATTTTGAATGGAAGAACTACTGAAAGTAATCCATAACATAAATAAGGGTAAAGAATGAACAATGCTATGTAAAGAAACTGCATTATCTTCATACACAATTGAAGTCACTACAAAATTTTTAATTGTTTAATAACATTGTCACCTCATTGTTTTACTGAATACATATATAAATAAAAATTATATAGCATGTTAAATTTACAATTGCAACAAAAGATCAGTTTGTCAATTTGATTCATTCGAATATCAAATATTCGAATGAATTCGTCTTGCTCCAGATGTCGGTCAAAATAAATATAACCAAACCCGGCATTTGTTTCACTTGACACTATCATTTCCCTCCCTCCGAGCGATGAACCTTGATTGTCTAGCTGTCCGGAATCCCTGGGGAGTGAAGGGATAGGTGTAACAGGAGGGGGTGGGAGAACTACTGAAAGTAATCCATAACATAAATAAGGGTAAAGAATGAACAATGCTATGTAAAGAAACTGCATTATCTTCATACACAATTGAAGTCACTACAAAATTTTTAATTGTTTAATAACATTGTCACCTCATTGTTTTACTGAATACATATATAAATAAAAATTATATAGCATGTTAAATTTACAATTGCAACAAAAGATCAGTTTGTCAATTTGATTCATTCGAATATCAAATATTCGAATGAATTCGTCTTGCTCCAGATGTCGGTCAAAATAAATATAACCAAACCCGGCATTTGTTTCACTTGACACTATCATGTACTTCTCAATGGCAGCTCGTCTTCAAGTTCCATCTTCTAAGTTACGTACTAAGCAATGTAAATCGAGAATACATTCTATTTCTTTCATATGCAGAACCAGAGTATCGACAACTTCATAGACCGACTCGACATGGGAACCCAACCTATCTCCCGCAACAAAACTGTAGATTTGATTCCTCACCTCAATCCAACTTCTCCCCGGCTCTTTCTTATTCACCATTCTTCTCATTAATTTCCTCATTTTGGCAGAATCTCCCCACTTACCATCAGACGCGTATATGTTTGACAACATCATATACGTCCCTGCAACATTTGGCCTCAAATCTAATACCTTGCTCACTGCTAATTTTCCCAACTCTGCAAGCTTATGTGCTTTACCGGCTCCGAGAAATACTCCCCAAACGGACTCATCAGGCATAAATGGCATAGATTCTATCAGCTCATAAGCTTCCTTAACTCGCCCAGCACGTCCTAGCAAATCCACAACGCACCCATAAATATCTTGATCCGGGGTGATATTATAATCACTAAACATTGATTGGAAATACCTTAAACCCTCATCGACTAGTCCAGCATGGCTACATGCATGCAGAACTGCCACAAACACGATTCTATCAGGTCTAATTCCAGAATGAATCATCTGTTCAAAAAGTTTAACAGCTTCTTCTCCATGCCCATGACTACCATATCCAATCAGCATAGAGGTCCATGAAACAATATTCTTATCACACATTCCATTGAAAATCTTGAACGAATTCACAATGCTTCCACATTTCGCATACATGTCTATCAAAGCATTAGCTACTGCCAAGTCATTTCCTAGGCCTCTTCTTAAAATTTTACCATGAACCGGCTCTCCAAAACTCAATAATGCCATGTTAGCTGCAGCAGCTATAACGCTAGTAAATGTAAAGCAATTTGGAGTGATACCTTCTGACTCCATAACAGAGTAGTGGTTGAGACACTCGTAGGGATCAGATTTTTCATGTCCCGCAATCAAAGTGTTCCATGTGATTATATCTCTCTTGGGCATTCCATGAAAACATTGATCTGCTTCACTCAAATGACTACAGCTACAATACATGTCTAATATTGAATTCATTACAGGAATACTGGATTCAAATCCATGCTTCACCACTGCAGCATGTATCTGCTTTCCATAGCTGTGTGAGCGAATTGAGGCACAAGCTCTAACAGCAATTGAAAAGCTGTATGGATTTGGTTCAGCCTCCTCCTGTTCACACAGGTATGAGAAAACATGCTAATTGAACCAACTTAAAATCTTGTATATGATGGAATTTGCTTATTAGAGTATCAAAAAATAAGCGAGGGGATTCAGTGTGCAGAAAATTTCTTGTATGTAATTTTTGTCTTTTTATGTGCCAACAGATATTATGCATGATCAGACAGGTCAATATACGTACCAGTATCATTTGTCTAAAAACTCGAAGTCCTCCACGACCATTGCCTTGGTGGGTGTAACCAGCTATCAATGTAGTCCATGACACTGCATTCTTAACGCTTATCTCCTCGAAAACCATGAATGCGTCCTCCATTCCACCACAACACGTCGCATACATGTCCATGAGCGCATTATCAACGTACACACTCCCATGCATGCTATGCTTAAGAGCCAATCCATGAGTCAATGCACCACAAGACAGCGACCGCATGCCTTTACAAGCCTTAAGTACGCTAGAGAACGTGAACTGGTTAGGTTGCACTTTGACACCATCCTTCATCATCTCGTAGAACATCGTCCATGCACGATTATAGAGGTTGCACGAGGCGTAGCCACTGATCATAGAAGACCAAGCAACCACGTCTCGTTCAGGCATTTCATCGAACAATACACGAGCTTCTTTAACCAATCCCTTCTCAAAGTACGACTTGATGAGATCAGTTGCTAAAATTGAAGGAGGTTTAGCTACAAATTGTGGGTTCAAATGGGTGGATGAATTCTGTGGCCGATGAAGAGAATTTATGATAGTTTGAGGAATTTGATGGAACTGAGCAACTCTTCTTGCAGTCATTTTTGATGCATTATGTAAACAAGGCTCCCAACATTTCTTGTCTTTCTTAATGTTTACGAATTGCTAAGAAATTTTTTGTTGTGGCACTGGTGAAAAAATGGCAATAAATTACGAAATGTTAAGAAAATGCGGTATAATACGAAACAGAAGGAAATTACGAAACAGGTTAGAATATTCGTGTCCAATTGATATTTTAATATTGCAGTGGAGGTCCCAAACATTTCAAAAATGTGCAAATTACATCCAAAACTTGAATTGATTAAAAAGGAAAATTTTGCATTGGAGTTTCATACATTTCAAAAATATGCAACGGAGGTCCTATACCTTTCAAAATTGTATGACAAAAGGATGACCTCGGACCATTTTAGTCCAAAAACCAGAAATATTTAGGCTCTGTTCTCTTTACCATTTTCAAGTCGTTTTTTATTTTCGATTTTTCAAAACAGTGAAAACGAGTTCTCTTTCCTATTTTCGAAAACGCGTTTTTGAAAACAAGTTAAAAATTTACAAAGAAAACTCAAAATGAATTCAAAACTCAAAACACAAAACTGAAATACAAAGAGAACAACCTCTTATATTCCCGAATTCACTCAACCATCCAACTCCAACGCCTAACAGCCTATAGTGACCAAAACCTAATTTGGTGTATTGAGAATACTCCAATGTGGTGTATTTACAAATCCTACTCTATTTACTTTTTGGTGGCCTTCACTATATCAACTATATATTAGGAGATAAAGTGTTTCAAGATTTGTGCATTGACTTTTGTTCCACCAAAAGATTCAAGTCATTTTTACAAAAGAGTATAATTCACATTATGCTCCTATTTAGAAGGAATAAAAATCAGATTTTTAGTAGATTTTGATAAAAGATAATTAAATGTGTAACTGAAATATTGTGAGTCACATGAAATATATGGTTAAAATTAATTGTTGACTTTGACTTAAATTAACATATGAATTTTAATCTTTACCAAACAGAGTGTGTATATTTGGCCATATGTTGAAAAGCTTTCAAAAATTGCCGTAGTTAAAATGCAACGACTTTGGTTCCATTCGAAAACTCCCCAAAATTAAATGGGCGACAAACCATGAGCATCATTCTTTGAAATAAATGTGTTACTATGCCCATTTTGTCTTGCCTTCGTTCTATTTCAGAAAGAAAAAGAAAATAAAAATCACATAAATCACATAAATCAACATGGTTGTTTGGTCAACGTTATTTCTAAAATACATTTTTCTCTCTTTTTTTCAACCACATTCTTCGATAAAACAATGCTCCCTCCGTCCCAATGATATAGGCTGAGTTTCATTTTTCTCGTCCCAAATATATAGGCATGTTTCCTAATGTAAAATATTTTGTTGTATTCTTTTACCAATATACTCTTATTAAATTTTTCCCACTTAATATGTCAACTTCTTGAAATCATCCAAATACACACATTTCTCACTTCTTAGAAACATGGAACAACTCTCATTTCTTCTTCTTCTTTTTCAAATTCTTTATTAGTTCCANTTTTTTTTTAAAATTATTTATTAATTCCAACAATAATTTATTTTTACATAATTAAAATTAAATAGGGGTAAACTATGAAAGATCTTGACAAAAATTAATTTTTCAATAAGAGTCTGTTTGATTGTAAGGATGAAATTTGAGTGGAAAGAAAATGAATTTCAGGAATTGAATTGCCTAGAATTCATTTTACAGGGAATTGTCAATTACTTGTGTTTGATTGGTATAATTTTCCACTTGTAAAATGTTGAAATTTTCCATCTTTTGATGTTTGACTGACTTTAATTTTCCACTTTTTTTTATAGCAATCTCCTTCTGCCATTAAGTTCCCACCTCCACTATTTTCACAAGTACTGCAATCTCGCCTTCCTCCACCACTGTCGCTTAGGCTTCCAGCACTGATACCAGTAAAGCCGCCATTAACTCCACCAGCAGCTCAATACAAAAGCCGATTTATCCACCATATTCGATCCAAAATCCACAATTAACTCCACCAGCAGCACCAGATCTCCCTCCGCCGCCACTAGCACCATCTTCTTCTCCTTCGAACTCCACTCTTTTCCACTCATTCTTCCGCCTCTTCCACCAGCGCCAAAATCCGCAACCAAGAATATGAAGAATTAGAGAGCGACCCATACAACATCGCTTCCCTCCAAAACCCTCACTACGACTTCACTCCCCTCCTCAACTTCTTCTCAGCCTCCCAGTTGATCGATAAGACTCCTCGGCGGCGAGTAGGAGAACCGAACTGGGGAGGTGGCGCAAGAGCAGTGACATTTCTTGGAACCCGGCAGTGACCTCGACCCTGGCGATGACATTGTGAGAAGAAAGAGAAAGGGGAGGGTTTGTTTTGCCGATTGCCAAGAAAATGAAAACCGACCTCTACCATGGGAAAATCAATTCCTTAATTTTGTGGGTACGTGACCAGAAATGAGAAAACAAATTGCTTGGAAAATATTTGAAATCAAACAAGCCCAAAGATGGAAAATGACGAGATAATTTCCATCTTGCTTGGAAAATAGTTGCTATCAAACGGGGCCTAACATTAAAGAAACTTTCTTAATTCGTGCGAAAACAAAACAGGCCTATATAATTGGGACGGGGGAGTATTACATGCAAACCTAATATTTTCCTCATTTTGGACAAAAAAAAAAGGGGACTCACACATGCACATGTTAATAAATGCTTCATTAAAATCAAGACGAAATCTAACAATCTGACGAGTACACAAACTACGGAAACTGGATGAATTGGTCAAAGGTTGACAATACAAACTCAAGCATGTTTATTATGTAGTATAGACCATATTCAATAGAGTAATGTTATTCATTCCCATTGGGGTTATAAACACAGTTTAGGTGGTTCTAATGACTCATTTAGTTTCACATTTCATTTAACCTATTATTTAGAGCCATCTGACTGTGTTTGTAACCTCACTGGGGATGAGTAACATTATTCTATTCAATAGCACCATCAGAAATGACACCAATAACATTACGACCTCACTTCAAATTCACCTGCCCTGGTAAGAGCTCGGAAACCTTTATAAGGACGTGAAGGTAAATTCTTCAGAAAAAATTTATCGATCTGTAAGCCAGAGAGAGCAACGCCCATAATCTTGAAATTCACTTGAAAGGCGGGAAACACTTTGAGCCGCTCTTAAGCCTGTCTCGAGTGCCATTGTTCCCGACATTGAAGGAGCTTTATCTTTCGGAATCCATCCAATTGACAAAGAGCAAGTTTGCGAAAATTGTAATCAGAATCAAATAGACAACACTAATCTAAAGTTTTCAAAAGTCACATAAGATAACAAATTTTCGGAAACATATCATGCCTTGATCATATATATGGTCTGCAGAAAACGGACACCATGTCGTCAAGAATTGATAATTACAATTACAAGCTCTATCATGATGATGGACTGTTAATCTAAAGTATTTCGAAAATCCCATAAGATAAAAATTTTGGAAGACAGGAAAATTGTCCTACTTGAAGACATGCCTGATCCTATAGTTATGGCTTGACTATACCCCCCAGCAAGAGAGAATATATCAAACTGTTCATAAATGACCATGCACTAATAATACTGCTAGTCGCCCAGTCGCCCAACTTACAGCCTTTTTTCTCTGGTCACCAAATTTTTTTTTCCCTTGTTAATCACTGAATTTTCATTTTTGTTTCATTTAGGCACTCTGTCCTACTGATTTAACGGGATTGCTGAGGTGGAAATGCAATATATAAAATCCGTCACTACATTATTTTTGATTTTTTATGGTTCAGATAGACAAAAAAGCGTGTTTTGGAATGCATTGTATAAAGGGGAAAAAAAAAAAGGAAAAAGGAAAAGCACTACTTGTCCAGCAAGACACATTTTTACCTAGTGAAAAAAATAATTCACCAATTGATATTTTGTGCCTAGTCATTGCTTTTGTTATTCAACAGACAGAGTGCCTAAGCAAAAATGAAAATGGAAGTTGACTAACTCAAAAACACAAAAAAGTTCAGTGACTAAAATGAAACAGTAGTATAAGCAGGGTGATTAACAGTTTTTCTAATCCAAATTACAACATGCCAAGCTCAGTACCTTATCTGCAAGGATGTTTACTGTTCCATGGTTTGTAGATAGATTGGCAGATAAAACACAAGGAGGCAGTCAGAATTGAACTGTTATTGAGCCAATTGACTTCCCAGGATCATTTCGTATTCCCACTAAAACACTGATAAGACACGTCCCTGAGTCCAAGCTCAGTTGTGGATTTACATATATTGGAGTGCTCTTTAACTTCTTAACCCTGAGAGATCGAGACAAATGTTAAAGAGTAGATCTCGTATTATGATATGACTATGAGCCTAAATTATGAAAATCATTAAATAAGTACACATTATTTCCATAGCACCATAAACCTGTATCTCAAGAGCTTAAATTCTCCATCAGGTGGCACAAAGGATAGAATTTGGTTTGCTTCCCACAGTCGAAGTCTAACACAAGGATGAAACCTCACGTCATTAAGAATGGAAGGATTTACAAATGACAGAGTGAGATCGGGGAGATATGAAAGATGGAATTTACTTGAACTTCGCCATACATCACACATTTCACCAAAGTTCCATCTCTGAGCAGCATCAAAACAAAGAAAAAGTAAGCAAGTTCAGAAATGGAACCGCAAAAAGTAGCAAATTTCTACAAAAAAATCCTTAGTAAAGTAACCCATAAAAGTAATTCCAAATTTCATCATTAGACTCCAAATTATAATGTCATTGCATGTCAAAGTGCCAGGTATTACCAGGAAGATCACATCCAAAGGAATTGGGAAGCAACATGTCAAGGAATAATTATTGTGAATGATGTTCTTAGGAGTTGCAGCTCAAATAAACCTGAACCATTTATTTGATGTTTTATTCCTTCGGTTCCAGAAAATTTAAGTGTCATATATGACTGGAAATAAAATAATTGTTGCAGTTTTCATGAGCCTAACATGCATCACATGGCCATTACATAGTACTGTCAATTATCTACACTTGGTGGGATCCTCTTCTATGCATGCTTGGTGATATACTATCTGGTCCCTCACATTAAACTTACAACTTCTAAATAAAAGGATGAGTTTAGCACATTCAATAGTATAAATTTCCTAAATTCAGAAAGCTAATCAAAACATGGGAATCAGACTATGGAGTGTTTTGATTGAAATTTATATTGCATCCATTTCTTCAACAAGATCAACATAAACTTTGTTGCTTGAATGCTTCAGGTCTGTTTATCTCCATGGAACACAAGATGCTGTCGCACCTGGAAGGGTGTTGCTCACATTACAAACATTACCAGTGATAAAACTCAAAACCTTGCTGACAATGTTCGGAGGAGCTATCATTTCCCTCAGGATATTAGGTTCTGTTGTTAAGGGGAAGCCATTGTCTATCATCTCATCCAGCAGCTACAATGCAAATTGCAAAAAAATTAATGAAGATTCTCGTCAGTGGGACCACCAGAGAAACTGAGGGAGAAGATGAAAGAGATTTGTAAACAGAACCTAGTCAAGGTATGGGATAGAAGCTGAGTCCATGAATAGTGAGAAGTAGAAGCAATTCCTGTTGTAAAAAATGTCCTGCTAACTTTTTAACTTTAGGAGTTTGTGATTACTAGTCATTCATATAGATAATACTATTGAGTATATGCTAATCCATACAGAGGTAAATACTATTGGCTTCAACCAGCTTTCAGTTAAATGGATTAACAGAAAGAATTGCAGCACCAGGGTTGCACAAAGAAGTTAACGTGACAGTCTGTACCAAGTAGGCAAACAAGAACAACATATCTATAATGGCACCTTGGTGAAAGTTTTACATTATTTTCCTTCTATTTTCGATTTTTAAGAAAGAAAATAGTGAGGCAGGAAAATTATTAGTTTACCTAAATTGAACATGAATTCAAGTTGAGAGATTATAAATGCACTGCAAAATATATACCTGAGCTCAATCATTGCATTCACAAGCATGGAGCTTAGGTGCCAAAAAGCGGAGCACATTTATAACTAGCCATTCAGATTTAGACCCAAAACAAAAGGGTGAGGAATATAACATATCTGCTTTTGAATTATCTTTCCAAACTACGGCAAAACAAAATAAATTTTGTTCTGGAAATAGTTACAATTTTTTATGAAATCACTTCCCTTCACAGAAGCTTCTACTGTAAGAATTACAAAAAAAAAAGGGACATTAATGTTGGTTGTCCTTTTAATCTTTGTCTTGTCAGGGTCAATCAAACTATCCACTTCGGAGAGCTTCAATGTGTGAATAAACAATCATGATTAGCCATCAGTCATGATCTTACAAAATTAAAAGCAGAGTTCCAATGCATAAATAAATGATCACGATGGTAAACTGTAAGAGTAGAATAAATACATAGACAAATTGCTGAAAAAATATTTTGAAGTGTTGTGCATTGTACGACGACATGACCAGCATGTGGTCACAGACTCACAGACATCAAAGACCAACCAAACGTAGCAACAGATTTTCACTTGACAAATCTATGAAATAACTTAATTAACATGGGTTGTGCTATGTGTACACATAGCTTAATTCTGATTAATATTATAATCAAGAACGATAAGCAAATTCCAACCATAGTTTCTGTCACAGTAAAGTAAATAACTTGATTTACAATTTAAAATGCACAGCAAAAAATGTTTAGAAGTACATATAGGTGTAGTATTAAATAAATCCATGACAATTCAGGAGCAATTCATACTTAAATTCACTGAAATAGAAAATGTTATACCCCGTAGACTATAACAAAGTTGTCCTTTATCAAATCCTCGATCAAGCTGCCAAGATAATCTGAAAGGACAACAGTTGCCCCAGAAAGAAACTAGAAATCAAACAAAACATCACAATGAGTGTTGCTGATTAATGCAAATATGGTGGCATCTATAGCATTCTGCTTGATATGGTGTAGCATAGAAAGATAAAGGTCAACTAAAAGAAAGATATCCATAGAAATAATCCTGTCACTTGGACATCGGCATGATTTAGGATTCCCAAAGTTAAAGATGGGACACTTCTTCAATCTAGGATGGCAGCACTACTGCACATCATAAGACCTGTTTTCATAACCATTGTATTGCGTCTCATGAAATCCAGATTACATATTGAATGATATTGAAACAAAATTATATTGTATTACATTCCACCATTTTGATGAGCTTAATTTATGGAAGTTTTAGAGTCAGACTCAAATTATGCAATGGAGCATTGAAGTATCCTCCTTGACTTCTGTTCCCTCTACCTAACCAAATACAAAAGTGAGAAATCCTACATTATGCACCCTCTACTTTTCCTTTTTTACCCAGAATCTGAAAAAAGTCCCAAGAAAAATACATTTCAAAGAACTATTGAATACCACAATATTCATAATCAAACTACAAGACAAATGCTTTCTGGAGATAGAAAAGAGAAAATATCTGGGGCAGTTGTTGCATCAAAATGCAATGCAAACCAGGAATGAGTGAATATACATGTATGGTTGGCAAACAAGTTTGTTATTATTAGTATTGCAAATGAAATTAGTCATTTCATTTGCAGCTCAATATGCGGTTGACCAGGGGCTTTTCATATAGTTTTCTTTCGTTCATCTAGAAATGGAGTAAACACAAAAAAATACTATCATCTTGTAGGGAAATTGTTTCAATATTGGATATCGGATTCGCAGTAGCAGATTCAATAACTTTGAAACAATTTTCCTATAAGTTTAAAACAGATTCGCTCCCTCACCGTTTGTGCTTGAGGTTTAACAGAGCGTCTGTGTCCCAAGATACAACGACGATACAGTATAATTTGAGCACCACAGATTGTACTCCGACAAATTAAACCAGTGCCCGAACAATATCACCAAACCAGACAGACACAGAAAGTAAAAACTAAGGCAGACTCAAACTGTGTCCAGATGAATATGCAAATGATTTTTTTTTTCGTGTACTCAGCGTGGAAAACCGATGCACAATAATATAGACTGGCGTGTAACCTACTCATTCAATTCATAACAATTACAACAGGAGTTTTGGGGTTTCAACAGTTTTGGAAAACCAAAAGTCTATTGAAAAAATTAAAAAATGTAGCAAAACGTGGACACTCGTAAGGGGCCAATTTTGCTCCTTTCGGTCCGACATTCGTGTACGTAGGTCGCGCTCGCACACAAGTTCAAGGTCCGACGCCAATTTCGGTCCAAGATTTGCACCCCCCTGCTCGCGCACGTGGAGAGAGTCTATGCTACACATGATTACACCATTTTAAAGTGCAATCCTTTATAAAGCGGTTTTAACTTTCATCCACTTCCTTTGTAGGACAAAGTTTAAATATCTATTTTCTCACCAACAAACTCATTTTACATGGCATACTTTGAGTTTCAATTTCTCATTCACCTGAACATCATTTTTGACAAGTAAGTATGTGATTTCGATGTACTCACGGAGGAGAACACAAATCAACTTTCATTTTTCAAAATAGTCAAGCGGGTNTTCAATTTCTCATTCACCCGAGCATCATTTTTGACAAGTAAGTATATGATTTCGATGTACTCACGGAGGAGAACACAAATCAACTTTCATCTTTCAAAATAGCCAAGCGGGTCCCGCTCAAAATTAGTGCCAAAGTCAGCCATTTTTCCAGTTTTTTCAACACATCTTTCATACTTGTTTGCATATAAAACACAACAAAGAACAACATCAACAAGCTAATTTGTATTCTCAATAAATTCGATCAAGAGTTACCTCTTCATGAACATGATAATCACATAAACTTTGAGATAAATTTTAACTTTTGTATTTCTTATTACTCTTAAACATTATATTATTTTGGAATTCTTCCAATGGACACCAGTTCGAGTTCCCTCAAGGCCATTGAGGTGAGCATCCGGCTGTAAACTTTAGGGTCCCGTGGAATTAGTCGAGGTACGCGCAAGCTGGCCCGGACCATGGTTATCAAAAAAAAAAAATTATTTTGGATTCTTCTCTTAAATTCACACTTTTCCCACATCTATGTTTCTCTTCTAAAATCATAAATTCTTTTAAAGTGCTAAATTTTTTATATACGTTACTTCAAATACAGGCTGTTCAAACATAAGAAGATATGACAGAACATAAACGTAGGTTCCAGCAGAATGTTGAAAATCTCCAGCTTAACTGGTTTGGCTTGATCCGTTTAGTGCTCAAACTATTATACAACAATACAAAACTATTATGGCAGCTCCAGTGCTGCACTACCCCATATCAGAAGAATGTGACAGTGATAGCGTCATCTATGAAAGCCTTCCAATATCACAAGATAATGGATAACTTGAAATATATATATCAAGTACATCATTTCAAGAATTCCAGTTATGGGCATTGCAAGACACTTTCATCATGCAATTATTCATCTCCAAGAGTACAACGAAAATTATGATTTTATCATAACAATAGTTAGAACAAAAATTGCAGCCCATGAGTACCCACCTCAATTGCCATCAAAGGTGGCATTTCAACTTGGGTGCAGGCCAAAAACGTGATCCCCTCATGAACAACTTGGAACAGGTAGTGCGTCAGTGAAGCAAGCTAAGACAATCCCATTTATAGGAAAAAAGTTCAACTTTAAGTACAAAACCACATCAAATGAAACTTTCATGGTTGAGTCACAAATAAGTACAAGCGTAGCCAAACATGCTCCTTTGTTTATCTCAATTCCAACTCGAAGGTCAGACTACGAAGGATAGTTTGGGAATATTAAAAATAAGAAGAAGCCATTTCACATAAAATTGGAAATTGGGCTGTGCCTTCTCAATGGGGGCCCAAATTGTGTCTTTCTCAGGGCAAAGTAGTCTTTTCACGCTAACAGTATGGAAGGAGCCCACGGTCAAGTTCGAAACAAGAGTGTGCACATATGGATATAACAGAAGTTGTGGTGAGAGTGAAGCCATTGTCTTATCTCAATTGTAAGAATGAGAGAAAATCAAAATATAAAGCAGACAGAGATAGAAAAAATCAGAGCCCTTAAAATTTTTATTTCAAACAGAGGACCCTCAAACGAAGAGTGGTGGTGTAGGAACTAGGAATTAATCATGGCAAGTCTGGTGGTGGTACAACACAAGCAGCCGTCTTCCGCCGTCCTTCAGTCGTCATTTTCCGACTTCAATGGCGCCCGACTCGCCGCCTCAGTTCAGGTAGTCCCTCTTGATATAAACATATGATCCTGTGTGTAAGTGTGTTTTTACTTTTCTTGAAATTAATATCCCACCTTGACTAAAGATGATTGTTAACTTGGTGTATTTTTTTTCTTAATAAGATTGACATGAAAATAGGAGACTTAATACCTTGAGTCTAGCACTAAATATTCCTTGTGTCTATTTAAGGTTTGAAATTGGGCATGATTATTTGTCGAAAACTTGTTTTAAGGCGCCCTTCTCATACACTACTCAAATTCACCTTTTTTTTCGTGAAAGATGTAATGAGCACACAATTTTTATAAATGAGTAAGAACGAGACATGGATTGGGACATTTACCAGTTTGACACCACTTACTCGTCTTGTCTAAGAGATTAAGGTGGTTCGAGAGAGTAGTGTTCATTTGATTAAGTTTACGAAAAATCCAACTAATGAGATCTTGTTTTAATACCCAAATGGTTTAAAATATTCAGCCAATGCTTCGACTTATAGGAGATGAAGGGTAATTAGTTACCAACGTTGCAAGTTTGATATATTAAGCACTCAATTGAGAATATCCCCTTTTCATAAACTGTTTGTTCTGTATACAATTATACAAATGGTGTGGAGGTAATTCTAATGCTATCCTTGTCAATATTTTTCTGTAGTATAAAAGGAAAATATGGCAGCCAAAAGGAGCATTGTGTGTCACGGCATCAAGTGCGAAGAAAATTCTAATCATGGGAGGCACCCGATTTATTGGTGTATTTTTGTCCAGACTTCTCGTCAAAGAGGGACATCAGGTTTTGTCGACGTCCTTAAAAAATCACTATTACACATACCAATAATTGAAGGATTTAAGTACTTGGTATAAGTGCAGGTCACTCTGTTCACAAGAGGAAAAGCACCCATTACCCAGCAATTGCCTGGTGAATCAGACACAGATTTTTCTGATTTTTCATCCAAGGTATGTTCATGCAGAACATGAAACATGCTTGGTAGGGTCAACTCGACAGTACTAAACAATATTAAAGAAGAAATTGTCTATCGTAAATCTTATCTAATACCATAAGAAACATGTTGCAAGTGCTCCCATACTGTTCTCTCATTGAATGGATGAATTAAATAACATTTTCTTTGTATAGATCTTGCACCTGAAGGGAGACAGGAAGGACTTTGAATTTGTGAAAAGCAGCCTTTCAGCCGAAGGATTCGATGTCGTTTATGATATAAATGGTGAGAGGATCGCTCTCCAATTAATATTACGCGTCCTTCATGCACGTATCAATGATATATTCAGTTCTTGCTCTATGAATAATGGCGATGTTCTTGGTTGGGAGAATTAGATAGTATGCACTTAAATTTACGTTCCTTATGCATCTTTGCGTTGTGATTTCAGGACGAGAAGCAGTTGAAGTAGAGCCCATATTGGATGCATTACCAAATCTGGAACAGTAAGCTTCTAACCCGAAGTGGCTGAAGTTATGCATCTCAAGACATATCATATATTGACGAGGCCGGCCTTGTTGGCGTTTACATATATCAAATATTTTGGATTTTGTCTCTCTCTGGTTGGTGCTTTAAGTGTAAAAATGGAGCTAACAGTTCAGAATTAAAATAATTGTACAATAACGTGACTGCAAATATTTTACAGTGCTTGGTGGACTGTTTCTTGTTATGGTATTGATTGAATGAACTTTGCCTTTGTCGATCATTTAACTTGATTAAAGCTTTTGTTTCTGATGTATGTTGGACTTTAGATTCTATAGAACCCTACTAATCTAGTTCAACTGAATTTACAGGTACATCTACTGCTCTTCAGCAGGTGTTTACCTCAAAACTGATTATCTACCACATTTTGAGGTTTGTATTCTATCTCCACTTTATTTTTGCTAGCTGTTCATTAATTTCTATGAATCTTTTGCATTTGCTTTGATTTTAATGGTGTCTCCCTTACTATCTGTGCTATTTTCTCTGTTCCTGATTGAAGGTTGACGCAGTAGATCCAAAGAGCCGACACAAGGGCAAGCTCGAGACAGAGAGCTTGTTGGAATCACGAGGTGTAAATTATACTTCTCTGAGGCCAGTTTACATCTATGGGCCATTGAACTACAATCCTGTTGAAGAATGGTTCTTCCACCGGTTAAAAGCAGGTCGCCCTATTCCAATTCCCAGTTCAGGAATGCAAGTAACACAGCTTGGTCATGTGAAGGTTGGTGAAGATTTCAACAATTTAACAAAATCCAAAACTGAGTTTCACAAGAACAAACTATTTATTATCATCTATGTCAAGTGATCTCTGCCCATGGATGTAGTCTAAAGTGCTGAACGATATAAATTTCTTTTTCTCTGTCTCCCTTATACATTTTGCCTAGAACTCAATTTGGGACTTCCACACAACAATCTAGTTTAGGAGTTCTATAATTTGCTCACCACCGTTTCTTCATTACTCTAGGTAGTTTGATAGCTTCAATATGTGGCTTCGTTACTGCTCTCCCTCACGTTAAATTGCTTCATCTAAAAACCTTAAATTGTCTTCAACACGATTTTCTCATGCATGGCACATTCATTTTTCTTCAAAGGCCTCGTACATGCACAATTTTCACAAATAAGTAATGGTGAGACTTGAAAATTTTATGTAAATGCAAGTGAAACTGACTTTTTAAGTTATTCCATTAAATTTTTAGGATCTGGCGAAGGCTTTTATTCAGGTTCTTGGTAATGAAAAAGCAAGCAAGCAAATATTTAACATCTCCGGTGAGAAATATGTTACCTTCGATGGATTAGCTAAGGCGTGCGCTAAGGTAGGTCTGACCAATAAGCATATTCCTGAAAGACGAGTGTCTTTTAGCTTACTGAATGGAGTGATTTTCTGAATATTTCTAACAGGCTGCCGGATTCCCTGAGCCTGAAATTATTCACTACAATGCCAAGGAGTTCGATTTTGGTAAAAAGAAACCATTTCCCTTCCGAGACCAGGTAAATTTGTGCTCATTCATATACTTATCGAAAAGATATCTTAAAACTGCTCATATGACAATCTGCTAGTGAAAACAACAAGGCCGTCGAAAATTGAAGGTTTTACAAGTTAAAGTTTCCTTCTTTATTTTAATATATAAAATCTTAAATTTTCTTGATGTAAATGCAGCACTTCTTTACATCAATCGAAAAGGCAAAGAGTGTGCTGGGGTGGAAACCGGAATTCGACCTAGTCGAAGGTCTTGCAGACTCTTACAACCTAGACTTTGGTCGGGGCACATTTAGGAAAGAAGCTGATTTCGAGACAGACGACATTATTCTTGGAAAGAGTCTTGTTCTCCAGAGTTAGATCATTTGTTTATCTTTTTTTTATAATAATCCTAGCCGTGCTCTTTTGCAATTTCAATATTATTCGCAAATTACGAGTGTTTATTGCACATTCATGTAAGAGCAAGTGAACAATCACACTTCTTGCAATAGAATTTTTTTTGTTTACCTTCTTTTCCTTGTACTAATCACAGCTAAACGTGCGATGCACGCTATTTTGAAATATTTTATAAACGCTGTAAAAATTATATTTGAAAATCAGTTAATATAAAAAATAGTTAAAAAAAACTGTTTATGTGAAATGAACTTTTTATACAATTCAATTATTTATTTGTGTGTGTGATAATAATTAACATTAATTTATATATATCCTACTGTAATTCAATCAATTAATTCTTCAAATTCATTGATTTACACTTTATATATTTTTGGGGCTGTTCAATGACTCTAGAAATACTACAATTCAATTAATCTAGTATGTGCATGTATACTAATTAACATTAAGTCATCGAATTCATATACACATGTTTTGGGAGTTATTCAATTATTTTATAAGTAAATAAATTATTCAAATTCATCAGTTAAAAGGTAGTAAGATATCTTTTCGATAACACGTATTTATTTTCAAAATTATTCAATAACACGTATTTATTTTCAATAACATGTTATCAACACGATTCTCTCAAAAATCAAAGTACATCGGTTAGAAGGTAGTAATTTTTATAAACATAATTATCTATCACATGTACCAACATCAATTTGGTGAAATGTGAATTTTTTTATTTATACATGTGTACGTGAATTCAATTTGAGTCTACTGCAATTTACACGGAATCTGACATATTTTTTTTCTGCTGCAATCAACTGTGTGAATTTACACGGAATTGTATCTTTGCTATAATTCATGCACCTTCGTTTCTTTGTACATGCCCTCATAGAATTTGTGTTTTAATTACGTGAGTTTAGAGTTTATGAATCAGGGTTAATTTTGAATGAAATTATTTTATTATTGCTTAATTGTGGATAGCCACAACCGTGTCTTTATTCTTTTGTTTGTATGCATAATTTTTTTTTCATTAATCAAAATTCACGTTAATATATCTCTTTTTTCAATCCAAATCACATATTCATTGCTTTATTTTCTCTTTTTACGTTTGTAAAATATATACGTTTATGATGATTATTAAATGCTATTTATGTCTTTAACTTGATTAAATGTTTTTGAGGTTGTTTCATAAACTTTAAATTAATAATTCATCATGTTGTTACTCCTGAAGTATCACAACATTATAATTAATATTCCGGAAGAATATTACTTGCTCCTGAAGAGCATGAATTATAATTTTCAATATTCTAGAAAAATATTGACATGTTGTTCTTGAAGAAACAATGTTAAAATACAACATGCTCCCGAAGTAGCCATGTTTCGAAGAACATTATTTTAAATTAGTGTTTATCCCTAAAGGAAAACACGTAACTTATATCATATTAATATTGTCTATTGATGTTTAATCATATTCTTCAAAACTGATTGTATTTTCTTTTGTTTTATTGTGTAGTTAAATCAAATGGCAAATATCACGAAACTTGAGTTTGCTGCACTTGACATATCTGGCAAAAATTATTTGTCATGGGTACTCGATGCAGATATTCATCTTGTCTCAAAAGGTTTGGGAGAAACAATAAAAGAAGAAAACAAAAAATCCCTACAAGATCGTGCAAAAGCATTCATCTTCCTTCGTCATCTTCTTCACGATGGATTGAAAATTGAACATCTCACTGAAAAAGATCCACAGGTCTTTTGGAAAAAATTACTGAAAGATTTGATCATCAGAGGACTATAGTCCTCCCCAAAGCCCGTTATGAGTGGATATATCTTCGTTTGCAAGATTTCAAAACTGTTAGTGAGTACAATTCTGAACCATTCAGAATATGTTCAAAATTAACATTGTGTGGACAAAAAATCACTGATGAAGATATGTTGGAGAAAACGTTTTCCCCCTTTCATGCCTCGAATGTGCTCCGCAGCAGCAATATCGTGAGTGTGATTTTAAAAGGTACTCATAAATCATATCTTGCATGCTTGTGGCAGTACAAAATAAT
>OU503045.2:1693938-1715718 GCA_912172775.2 Fraxinus pennsylvanica
ATTAAATTTTATGTTAGTTCACTTACACCCCATTTGTTTAAATGTATATAAATTATTCTTTTTTTATATTCATTGATTCAAATTAATTAAATTTCATGTTCATGAATCAATTTGATTGTTCTCATAGACTCATACAATTCAATTATTTATTTGCATGCATGTTTAATAATTAATATTCAATTAAATATATATTGAAAAATAAAAGGTAGAATACTATTGAAATAATTAAATTGTAGTAGGACTAAAATTGTCCAGAAAATGATTCTCACTTGATGCGATATTTAATATATTATAGATAAAATGAAAACAAACTTATTTTCCCTTGTTTCATGTAATTGGAATCACTAGTGCTTAAACCAACAAAGCTATTATAATTATTAATTATGCTGTTATAATAAACCCTTTTTTATAAGAAAGAAAAAAAGCTATTATAAAAGGTATATTGATGTAGGATCAATTGAAACTTAAACCAAAAAGTTAGAAGAAAACAGAAGAACAGAGGAGGAAGAAACAGCAACAGCAGCAGAAGAGGAAGCCGTAGGGAAGAAAGAGATGTGAAGGAAAAGTCAAACCACATAAATAGCAAAAATCTAGCTAAGTGATGGATTTGGACCAAACCCCTACTACAAACTCAATAACAATAAAGATAGAAAACATAAATGATAAAGACTAATAACAATAAAAATTAAGTCTCAATGATATCCGCATCAACTCTTCTGGAGTGGGAGAGAACAAGACCATGTCGAGTGGATAAACTTCTACCGCGGTGGATGATCTTTCTGAAGAACCAAAATATGTTTGATAGTAACGAAAACTGCAGCTTATTCCCAAAAATATGATCCGCCCAAAGGGGAACTATATCTCCATCTAATCAAGTATCAATACTGAACTCCGAATAACAAACAATATTTCATTTGGTTGTGCATAATGAGGAGCATGAGAAGCTAACATCGCAGACTGGCGTGTAGAGAAAAATGATCGTAACATCGAGGGCTCGAATGGGCCCCAATTAGTAAACAATTCTTCTATATTGAAAATATAACTTTCATTGAAGCGAAATGGCCAGTCAAATCGAAAATCTTTGTGTGAATTTTCCAAAAACTTTTTCTTCACGTTTTTTGGAAAACGGATAAGAGAAACGCACAATAAAGTATAATAATTTACAATATGGTACTCTAACATATATTCCACCTCGAAAATAAGTTCAAAAATTTCTTGATTGAAAATGATTTGATCTCTTAATTTAGCATGAAATTTAAGAACATTGTCAACGGGATGATTAACTAACAAAGCATGTTGATAATTATGGGGCAACATCCTAATATCGATAGGAAGAATGTGCAATCAGGTAATGGTCTTAGAAAATAATGTGGCAACCCATGAAATCTCATGTAATTGAGGAAAAACTAAGACAAATTCAATATGAAAGTCATGTAACCTAGTAGGCATGAGACCTAGGACATCTGAAATGCCCATCTTTGATAGTATTGCTTTAGGTAACTTCTCAATTATGTCAAAATTACATGTATCGATTACAAATGCAATCACGATAGAGGACACAATACGCTGTTCACAACTCTCGACTCCTGTGACAATGGAGGAAAGAACTGCACTATAATCATTTAAACAAATTCTTACATATTTTACAGCTCATGACAAGTAAGGCTTGATCATGTCAGCACACTTCTCAAAAAGTCTTTTCACCACACCAAATTTAATAGGAGAACCCTCCCCGTGTTTATTTTGAACACTATCCAAAAGGACAATCAAATCTAGAGGAATATTATCACTTTCTTCTAATGTAAAGGTCATGATAGTCTCTATGAATGTGAAGACATTCTCTAAATGATTTCCATTAAAGCTACGAGAGGAAGCCGCAGGGAAGAAAGAGACGTGAAGGAAAAAGAGAAATCGTGACAGCCGCCAATCTTAATTTTCATCAAATCATTAATTGTCTAAATTATAATGTCTAACCATATAAATAGTAAAAACCTAGCTAAGTGATCGGTTTGAACCAACCCACTACAAGCTCAATAACAATAACAATAAAAATAGAAAACATAAACGGTAAGGCCTAATAACAATAAAAAATAAGTATCAATGATGTCCGCATCATATATATTATAAATTTGTTCCTTTCTTTTACTTGTAAACTAAAAAAGGGTCCCAATTCCCAACACACGTTTTTACTAATGTACAAAACTATTTTGTTATATATTAGCATTACATAGAAATTTACTTCTTTATCAAAACCGTTTTAATTGTATCCAAATTTCTTTATAAAAACTTGCTGCGACCAGCTCTTTTTTATCTTTTCTTTTGAATTGTCTCTTTTATATCTTTTTGGTCACTTGAAGAGACTAGAGTGTAGACATGGAACAAAGAACAATTGAGTCTTCCATTTTTTTCTATATTAGAGGTCAAGAGAGAGAACAATTTGTTAATCTTCAAACTGAGTCCAAGTTCATCGCCATGTACTGTGATGTAACCTAATTAATTTTATTTTTTTAAAATAAATATGATGCGAGGGGTTAGAGTAGCTAATATAAAAATTATTGTAGAAGATCATATGATCTTCTAATGGAGGAAGATACAAGTGTTTGGGCAAATATAAATAGGTTTTACAGATTAGCCAAAAGGTTGTTGTAAACATGGTATAATAAAGAGTAAAAAATTATTAGCCAGACCTTTTCTGCATGGAAATGTCTTCTTCATTCTAGTAATTCATCATCATTACCAAGAAAAAAATTGTTTCACTATAATCAACCCAGAAATCATAGTAATAATCATCTCTAAAAAATCTAGTTTGCTGCTTCTTAAAGTTACATTACTAGTTTAAATTCATTACTCAAAAAAATGATATTTTCCTACTTTGCAAACATAACCTCTAAATGTCGTTTCGAAGTTCGCACAATGAACATCATTTGACATGTTTCAGCCAGCTCGAATTCCTTCATTACCCATACCCTCCAATCAACCCCAAAGCCATGAGATGCAACAACGAGAGCAAGAACCTGAAAGATTAAAGCTTTCAAGTTGCTCTTTATAAGGTGGCAACTTCACCTGTTGAAATGTTTCTGTTCGAATATCACATGAACAGATAAACTCATTCTCAACCCCATACTCGATGATGAACCAACTACTTGATATGTCTATCAACATCTGAGGGGATATGTGACTGTGTGTGACAAATGAACTTCTCCATCAATGAGCATTTTTCAAGACCTTACTTTCAAACTAAATACTTTCAACTTGATATTATTTCATGTCAAGAGTACTAAAAGCTTGCAAAAATTTTTAGCAACTTATAATCGTTGTTTATATTATTGTACCAAAATTCGATAATAAACTAAAGTTTGTCACTAGAATCATATAAAATATTGAAACTAGTGCTCTTAATGCATTTAAATTTCCAAGAATTGGATTCCATAAATATAATACTCGATCCTAATATTCAAGCTTACCATTAGTAAAGTAAATGATGTCATTACACAAACCAATTGGTTCAGATAAGAAGAAATCACGAGGTGCACGCCACTCCACTTGATATTCCACTTTGAAGTCAACCATAATGTCACAAATATTTTGCAACCCATGAAATGATTTGGGCCGCTTGATATGTGGAGAACATTATTTTTGCTATCATCTTCCATGTTTCTTGTCATACATCAATTGAGATGTGTAGCAATAAAAACAGGAAATTTAATAAAATTGTAACAAGATTTGTTTTCAGTAGTAAAACGCCCCCACAGATTTTCGGGGCAGCCATGAAACAACTTCATATATAGGGATGACAACAGGGTGAGAATGAGACGGGTTGACCGTTCCCATCCCATCGGATATTTTTGATACCTTACCCCATCCTCATACCTGTTTATTTTTTCTTTTTATTTTTTATTTATTTATTTTTTGCTTTTATTTTTTTAATGTCTTTACTTAGTAAATAACTAAATATTATTATTTTTTTACCAATTTGTTAGAAACAACTTATGTTCTCTTTAAAAATATGATAATTCTATTATTTTTGTTTGATAAAAACCTTAAATTTAAAATTAACTTTAAACGGGACGAATAGCGAGACGGACGAAGTACTGAATTCTGGAGGAAACAACATATCCTTTCACCATAGATTATTCTCATGATGACTATTTTATATACTGAGATCTGGTGGAAACAAAATACTGAATTCTGGTGGAAACAACTTGTATTTTATGTACATCTTTTGGTTTGTGTAGATTGCAGTTATTGTGTGAGAACAAAAACTAAAACAGAAATTATAAATTTCTTAATACCTATTTGTTGTTTAATATGTTTTCCTTAATGGCTCAGAATACCAATTGATATTTTCCAGAATGGGTAATATATGAAGTTGTTTCATGACTGCAACCAAAAATCTGTGGAGGCATTTTACTATTGTAAACAAATCGTATTACAATTTCATTAAATCTCCTATTTTTATTGCTACTCATCTCAGTCGATGTATGGTAAGAAGCATGGATGATGATGATGATGATAGAAATTATGTTCTCCACATGCCAGTGGCCCGAATCATGGGTTGCAAAGTATTTATGACATTATGGTTGGCTTCAAAGAGGACTAGTGGAGTGGCCTGCACCCTGTGATTTCTTCTTATGTGAACCAATTGGTTCGTACAATGACATCGTTTACTATACTAATAGTAAGCTAAAATATTATGGTCGAATATTATATTTGTGGAATCCAATTCTTGAGAAATTTAAATGCATTAAGAGCACTAGTTTCAATATTTTATATGATTCTAGTGACAAACTCCAATTTAGTATCTGATTTTGGTATGCCAATATAAACAACGATTATAAGTTGTTAAGAATTTTGCAAGCTTTTAGTACTCTTGACATGAAACAATGTCAAGATAAAGTATTTAGTTTGAAAGCAAGGTCTTGAAAAAGGCTCATTGATGCAGAAGTTCCTCCGTTACACGAAGTCATGTATCCCCTCAATTGTTGATAGATGTATCAACGATTGGTCCATCCTCGAATCTGGGGTTGGGAATAAGTTTATCTGTTCATTTGATACTCGAACAGAAACATTTCAACAGGTGAAATTACCACCTTATAAACAGCCCCTTGAATGCTTTAATCTTCCAGGTCTTATGGTTTACGGGGAGTTTATTGCTCTCGTTGTTACATCTCATGGCTTTGGAGCCGATTGAAGGGTATGGGTAATGAAGGAATTCGGGTTGGCTGAAACATGGCAAAACATGTTTATTGTGCGGATTTCGAAACGACCTTTAGAGGTTAGGTTTGCCAAGAAGGAAAATATCATTTTTTTAAGTAATGAATTAGTATGTATCTTTAAAAAGCAGGAGACTAAATTTCTTAGAGAGGATTATTGCTCTGATTTCTGGGTTGATTATAGTGAAACAATTTCTTTTCTTGGTGATGAAGATTAATTACTAGAATGGGAAAGGCATCCTCATGCAGAAAATGTCTCGTTNAAGGCATCCTCATGCAGAAAATGTCTCGTTAATAATTTTTTGCTCTTTCTTTTACCATGTCTACAACTTCTTTTTGGCTAACTAGATTAATCTGAAAAACCTATTTATATTTTGGAGATAAGCATACCTTATTTATCTCAGCTGGAACTGTCGTCTTCACAGGATTCTGTTTGATTGACTCAGCTTTTGTCATTCTCTTCAGAAAAGGGTGCCTCGCCTTCTCTTCAAATGCATGTTTTCTACCATAATTGCAGAAATCATGGCAAGAACCAGTTGAAGCTCTCAGATAATGAGGAAATCCATGTTGGCTATTATTTGAAGAATCCAGGTTTCCAGAAGAGTTCCTTGTTGAATAGTCTCCAGCACGATACAAGCCCATGGATGTTCTACGGCGATCAGAATTGGTACTGCAACCATTATTTAAGGAACCTGAATTTCTGAAAGAGCCCTTGCCAGCATACTCTCTGTCGAATTCATTTGTTTCTGGAATTATCCCCAAATCAATATTTTCTGCAGCCATAAAAGCGTAGAAGGCCAGAAACTTTTAAAGCCCTGCAACAGAAAGAAAATATCAGTAATAATTACGACACACGCTAAACTGGCAATTCATTACAAGAAAGGACCACTTCAGTAGAACACTATTTCCAGAAGGTACTCAATTTTCGCTTTCCAGATAATGAACTCCACTTTTTCCTTCTCCCCATACCTCAAATTTTAGTTTTTCAGCTCACTAGGGGTTGATTATTTCACCATAACATAAAGTAATAGAAATCAACAAATTGAGGAGAATGAAAACCTACATTTAAAATATTTAGTTGATAAATTGTAGTACCAGAGAAAAGGATTAAAATATTCATAATTAATTTTCTTTGATAGGATACATTTTGAAAATATGAATAGAATCTAGACAAATGCAGCTAACTCAACAATTTGAAATTTTTAAATATATGTAAAATTCAAATGGTTGCAAAAGCAGCTGGAAACCATAAATTTCATCTCTTTTCAATTCATAAAAGTGTGTGCTTTCAGTTTCTTCTTCTGCCATATGCTACTGATGAAGAACACATGTACAATTTTGAAACAGTAAAAGAAAAACAAAATTACTAACACATAACCAAATATGTTTTCAAAAGAATGTTGTCAATGTCTATGTCAAAAAACCAAGAAAGCACTGTTTGAATCTTTAATAACTTCCTGGTGAGGCTAAATAGTTTCTTCAAACAAGCTGCACATTGAATGAAATTCAACCAAAAACTCTTAACCACTTTCTTGAATGTTTCTTTGTCAATTTAAGAACAAGAATCTGAGTTCGCTAAATAATAAGCATTGAACAATCTACGTTTCCAACATTTTACTCTCTTCAATCCATCAAGCATAAGTAAATATTTCTAAAAATACAATTAACAACAGAAAAATAGCAACATCAAACAAAAATCCAGTGAAATCATACCTTTTAAACTCTTCTTATTTTTCCCGTATTCCCAATCACCAGCTGCAAAGAGATCTGAACAATCATCCAAATGCAAATCAGGAAGAATAAAATTCAGAGAAAATCAAACAAAAAAGCCCACCAAAATACGCTTAAGAAAAGTACAGTACAATCAATTAAAAGGCATAACATTCATCAAAAAGTAATCACTGATCAAAGCCCATATTCCAGAACAAAGAAAAATGCATAACCCTTATCATATACATAAAAAAGAAGAAAAAGGCTCTTCAATGAGGCATTTAATGAGGGAACAAAAGAAACTGAACAATCCGCGTACCTTTTCCCCTTTTCGTGACCCTCTTCTCCTTTATTTATATCTATGCTTAACAACGAAGTGAACGAAATACGTTAACAAACAGACGAATTGAACAAGGAACAATAAAATTTGAAACGGAAGAAGAATAAGAACCCCGCCTTTTGTATCTGAACAATTTCCGTTGAACTTTTAGAGAGAACGTGCAAGCAACGTATATTACTTTGTCTGTACCATTTTTTGTCTTCTGGGAGGTTCTATGACAAGGCTTTTTGTGTGTGTTTGCGCGTTGTTTGTGACAGTCTTGGCTTAGTTCAGAGAGGGAGTGGGTGGAGTAGGTAAAATAGGGCGGAGCAGCGCGGAGATGGCTCTCGCGGTCCGACGCATTGTTAATTTTCTTTCAAGAAATTCTTCAGAGGCTTCTAGGCAATGCTCTATGTTGTTGCAAGATGTGAAAGCAATGTTTATATTTTAATGTGGAGTTAAATGTTTGATTGGCCCTACCCAACTTTGACTAATGTCACGATTTACTCACTGAACTTTAAAATGATTCCCACTGGTCGCTCAACTTTAGACTTTTGCACTACTCAGTCACTGGACGAATATCGTTTCTTCTCTCGCTTAAGTGGATGATCGAATTAATACGTGGCATTTAACTAATTAATACGTGATTTGTGCGTCTTTATTTTTATAATATGAATAACTAATTTTTATATGATTGAAAATAATTTGGTCTACTTATGATCATTTATTTTTTTTTATTCAAGATTTATGTGATTTATTTATTCATGTGTTAGTTTTATTATGAATTTAATACATTAAATTACCTGATCAATAATTTGATAATTATGAGAGTCTCTTACGAATCGGAAAGTGAATTTTTAATTTAGACCATATAATAAAATTCAGTAAATTAGTATAATGTGTAGAGATACATATGTTAATTATTGCAGCCGTAATATGAAATCTTAGAACTATTGTTTCGTTTAACTAAAGTTGATTTGCATGGATATATGAAATTTAATTAGTTAAATAGGCTCAGTGAGAATTCAAGAGAGGTAAATTGAATACAATAGAAGAATTTGATCGAACACTGCATTAGGTTATGAATCTTGAATTAAGAATAAATGTGATCAATTGATGAAATTATTATGTCATATATTCATCACATATTTGAATCTTCATTGGTTTTATTATGAATTTAATACATTAAATTACCTGATCAATAATTTGATAATTATGCGAGTCTCTTACGAATCAGGAAGTGAATTTTTAATTTAGACCATATAATAAAATTCAGTAAATTAGTATAACGTGTAGAGATACATATGTTAATTATTGCAGCCGTAATATGAAATTTTAGAACTATTGTTTCGTTTAACTAAAGTTGATTCACATAGATATATGAAATTTAATTAGTTAAATATGCTCAATGAGAATTCAAGAGAGGTAAATTGAATACAATAGAAGAATTTGATCGAACACTACATTAGGTTATGAATCTTGAATTAAGAATTAATGTGATCAATATATGAAATTGTTATTCCCTAATATTCATCACATATTTGAATTTTCAATTATTCATTGTTTGTAATAATTTTTATTAGTTAAATAGGCTCAATGAGAACTCGAGAGGTGTAAATTGAATACAATAGAAGAATTCGATCGAACACTACATTAGGTTGTGAATCTTGAATTAAGAATTAAGGTGATCAATAGATGAAATTGTTATGTCCTAATATTCATCGCATATTTGAATTCTCAATCATCAATTGTTTATAATTTTTTTATATTTTCAATTAGTCAAAAATAGTTAGGAAAAAATAATCACAATCATCATAAATATTTTACTTTCTTTTATCAAATAGGAGTTAGAAAAAATTAGATTAAGTTCTGAAGTATGGTCTTCGTGTGAACGATATTCGGACTCAATGATCCACTATGCTGCTTATTACGATATCATACACTTGCGATATAAAAAACGCAACAAATTGTAAACAAAGTTAGTAAGAAAGGCACTTGCAGACGAGGGAAACACGAAAACATCCCAATAAGTAGGGAAGGAACACATGCCAGCGTAGGCAGAGCTGGTTACTGAAAAAAGTTAGTCACAGCATTAGGCTATTCTTTCCTTTAATGGACATGCTGAGATTTTCATTAGGGTGTCCTTCAAATGCACATACATTTTCTCCTTTTCGATCAAGGAAAACTAGGATTTCTATGTCTTTCAAATTCATATATTATTCAGAGAACAATCTTAGTTTTTTGCGACTATCAGATCTTTTTGCTTTCAATTTGGTTTTGAGTTTAAGATCATTGCACAATGCTAAACCTTCTTGATTAACAAAATTAATAATTTCGCCATAAGTTAACACAGTATAAGGAATTGAATCATTATATTTGAGTTTAATAGAATTCCTAACTCGTTTAGTAAAGAGTTTTTTCAAAAAAAATTGATTACAATAATCACGGATAAGAACTTTTGTAAGGAACATGTCCTTATACCAACGGAAATCATGAAGTTTTAGGCAGCTAAGATTTAACCTTAGATGACCTTTCTCAGAGAAGAGTTGGAATACCAATGAAATGCTTTAATATTATTAAAGTATTGAAACTATCATTTTGACGTTGTTCATTGATGACATTATGAACTTTTGATCTATCTTCATCAGTAAGATAATTGTTTCACCAGAATTTAATTTGTCCGGTAAAACCAGTAATTAAACTGATGTAAGCAGTATAAGGAGGAACATCACAACTAATATATGCATTATAGCATATTGCCATGTTTTCAATTGTTCGAATAATTTGAAATTCGTTAAGACCAATTATATTCCATTCGATGACGTCTTCATCAGGATATGTTTTATGAGGTTTTCCCTTTTCCTCATACATATCAGGATAAGAGGGACGAGAGTAATAAGTTGGAAATTTTGAACGTTGACCTCTTAATTTATTGAATTGAGAATGCTTGTCTTCAATAAATTGAGATTCAAGATTATCAATGGTGATGATATTCTTCGAAGTTTCAAGTTTTGAAATTTGATTTACGAGTTCTTGTAAAATGCCCCAATTCAAAAGAAAAAGTATTACCTTTTAATTTTGGAGAAAATTTTTAATCAGTAGGTTTGAAAATAAGATTTGACTCCATAATATTCGACTCTAGAGGCTTCTTTCCTTCCTTTTTGGATGAAGAAGCATCAGATTTGGAATTAGTCTCAATTCTAGATAATCAAGAACAAACAGATTGAAAAACAATATTAGTACAATTGTTATGAAACATAATATTTTTGACATCTTTAACTGTTGGGTTAGAATCATCTAATCTTAGAGTTAAATCAGGAAGTTTTTTGAGAGGAGATGCAATAATTTAGTGTTTCCATGAGAAACAACAATTTCTTGCATAGAAAGATGTTCAGATTGAAAATTTGACTAGGAGTTTTCCATGTTTTCTTATTAACATGGGTACTTTGAATAGATTTTGATTTAGCAATTTTCTTGCTAAAGACTTTGAAATGTGCCCATTTTCTTGCCAAAAACTTTGGAATGTTCAAATTTGAGAAGTCTATTATTTTGATGAGTTAAGAAAATTGCAATATCTAAACCAAATCGAAACAACGGTTTAACAACAATTTAAATAAGCCCCACATGAAGATATTTAAATTTCTTCATATGGTTTTGAATAGTATCTTTTGAAAATAAATTTATATGAACAATTTGATTTTTGATAGCAATAGTTTGCTCATGAGTTTTGATAACGTAGTCTTGATGAAAATCAAAATTTCTTATTTCACGGATAGATTTTTTATCTACACTTGGAATAGTTCTATTACAAAGTTTTTGTTATATTTGAGCAATTTAAAACTCGTGAGAATTGAATGAATTCATTGATGCCGTTGCATAATCTTGACTCAATTCTTCTTTATCATTTTGAAAAATATGAAAAACTATCACTTCTATCTTTTGAACCACTATCTTTACTAAATTAGCTTGACATAAAAAGACATAATTGAATAAAATAAAATTAAAATGATATACCATTGTAGGCACAATGCTGCAGGATTGGTTGACGCTTTACCAAGCCTACAACGAGACCACCAATGCCTAACCCTGCTTTACTGCTGACCAACATTATTCAATAGACATCCGGGCTAACACCAGCTTCACCTTTGACACTGTACCTAAAACAATATAATTACTCTAATCTCAACTTAAACTCTTATGGCTCTGATATCAAAGAAGGCCCAAGGGATGACGAGTAGCTCTCCAAACACAGAGTTTTCGAGAAGAATTTTTTTATTTGATGCAAAAATTGAATAGTTACAAGATAATTGAAATATATTGAAAGATTGCAAGACCTATGGTTTTAATTTTAAATCATATTAGTAGAATCGCTTTGAAAATTTTAATGAAAAGAAAATGCATGACAAGGGTATTTTCGACAAAGAGCTAAACCCGAGGGTTTATGCAGGGTTTTAATTGAAAAATGAAAAGTCAATAAAACTCTGCTTCTTCTTCCCCAAGCACAAAGCTTGTTTATCCTCCATCAATGGCGGTTCACCCCTTCCGCTAAATCAAAACCTAACCCTTAAACTCATATTGAACATAAAGCCTTTCCATTTGTAACAATTTCTCATGTTGAAAGTCCTCACCTCCACACACCGGTTCCAGGCAGCTACGTCGTTTGGGTCACAACTCCGACCTGGGCCCACCTCCGAGGACGCCTCTCCAATTCTTCGGCTCCTGAACTCCCTCGGAGGAACAAATAGAAAAAGCCCGTATTTTTACCGCCGATTCTTCTGCTCCAACTCCTCTGATGGGTCAAACCCGGCGGAAACTGGTTCCAAGGTCAGAGAGGTTGATGGCGAAGTGGCCGAATCTAAGTCTTCATCAGCTATTGTCCCCACTGTATTTAGACCTGAAGATTATTTAACGGTTAGTTCTTATGAATTATAGTTATACATAGTCTACATGAATGGGTGGGTTTATGTATAAATTTTCAAAATATTCTATATTTTCGTTAGTCTAATAATTAATCTTCATTCTTGGGTAAATCTTGATTATGTTTGTTGATGAGGCAGGATTTGAAAATGAAATTCAGTTTCGCAGATACTTAACTCGGTTATGGTACCTCTTAAATCATTTTCTTGTATGCTGGAGCATTTTTGCACTGGAAGTACTGAAAAAGTTCAAAATGGAATTTTTTTATGCAAGTTTGTCTTAACTAATGGAGAGTTTGGTCTCGTGCAAAATATATGTGAGAGAACTTAGTGGATTTGTTATGTTAGAATGCACTATTTGTATTACATGCACAAGCCTGTTAGTTTATGGTCTGCATATCAAATTCATGGTGAGGCTTTCTTTTACTTTTGTAAGTAATTATTTCTTAATTTCTTCCATTTGCTTCCCCTGCATTGCCAATCAAGCACATATATGGGAAAGAAACAAAATGAGCTTATCAGATGAAATTAGATATTTTGTTTATGTGGTCTATGTAAATCAATATGTTGGGATGTGAGGATTGTCTTCCATTGGAAGCTAGGTATCGTAGGAAGACATGGAAGTCCAATCTCTCTCTCTCTCTCTCACACACACACACATACACAAAGGTAACAGAGGAATGGATGTTTAAATTTGGTTCATGTTGATGGAAAGTGCAAGGCTTGGGGAGGAGAGGGAGAGGCCCTATTAGTTATTTGTTGAATAAAAGTTTATCTTTTTCTTTCTTTATTATTTTGGGGTGTCAATTGAAGGTTGTTATTGTTCGATTGCCAAGTTTTGGGAGAATAATTTATAGTGAGGGGTTGGGATGATCGTATTTTTGAGGGGTGGGAAAGAATTTATTATGATGCCTTGACCTTGATAGAATTATATAACTAGACGAGTTGATGCCTTGACCTCGATAGGATTATAAAACTAGGCGACTTACTTGAGCAGTGGACATTTTCCTTAGCAATTGGAGTTATGATCCATCGCTTAATGTTTGAAAGATGCACTGTAACAACTAAGTATTTCTTGTAATCCTTCTAGCTGAATTTATGCACAATTCTTTTAGTCTGATCAGCAGAAACTGAGATTGGTTTACTGGTCATCATTGTGAAATTTTATCCTTCCAAACATTTGTTTGGCACCTTTTTAATTTTTAAAATAATTGGTCAAACCTACTTTAATTGGTCAAACCTACTTTGTATTCACACATTTTGTAGGACCTACAAGTACTACACATTTGTCAACGACTCAATTCTGTCCAGTTATTATTTATACGAATTATAACCTATTCCCAAACAAGAGCAACTGTCTTCAACTGTACCAGATTTTCTGTTATTGAATTATTTATTAGAAAGGATGAAAATCATTAGATTATGTTAGAGATTAGCTGGTATTTGTTGTTCCATCTTATTTTTAAAGATATATAATTGAGATTTCTGTTACTTGTGCAGGTTATAGCATTACCCCTGCCACACAGACCATTATTTCCTGGATTTTACATGCCTATTTATGTGAAGGTATGGCTGCTTATGGTTGAGTACTGAAGTTTGATATTTTGTTTTTAACATCCTCGGATTCAATATTGCTTCTATGTGCCATTACATGGGTATATAACTTCAGTGATTAACTAGCATTAGATTTATAAGGCAATTCTTGTAAGTACAAGTTCTGACGGATGTACTGATAATTTACTAATATATAATTCTATAATATTTCAAGGGGTACCTGGTATGCACCGTTCTGTATGTAATCATGCTATGATATTTTTGCTATTCAACTTTGAACATGCTTATTTGCACTTTTTGTTGCTCGGACTCTCCATTTGAGAGAAATTACCTATATCTGACACACGACAAGGGATCCTTCTCAGATCCTTTAAAGCAAAAGAGGGTCCTTTATATCGTTTTTGTTAATTTGGTATTGTAGTTATAAAGATTTCTAGTTTGTATTTCACATTTATAGACTTGAAATGAAATTTCAAAAGTAGTATCACAAGCAACATGGATTGCTCTTTGTAATTTGTCTTTTATATCCTATCTGCTTGCTTTAGCTTTTAGCTTTTTACAAATAGTTCTTGTCTGAATTTTAGAATTTCTTTTGATACATGAAAGAAGTGGTGAAAAGTTTGAAAGCTTTTTTTTTTTAAATGGTGTTTTTATATCTTACATAAGATGAAGGTAAATAAACTCTACTCGTTTACTTAGTAACTAGAGAGCTGATCTGCGACCCTTCTTGTACGTACCCTTCTCTGTAGGATCCAAAATTGTTAGAAGCTTTAGTAGAGAGTAGAAAACGGCAAGCCCCTTATGCTGGTGCTTTCCTACTTAAAGATGAGGCAGTAACTGAGGGTAAAGATGAGAAAAATATATACGATCTCAAAGGAAAAGAGTTATTTAATCGCCTTCATGAAGTTGGTACGCTAGCTCAGGTAATTCTCTTTCCTTTATTTTCTTTAAGTTATTGTTTGAAGTTATATATCTGTGGTAAAAAACTTCTTTGATTCATCAAGCTGGCTTGATGATCTCAGATTACAAGCATCCAAGGAGATCAGGTGGTTCTTATTGGTCACAGGCGACTTCGAATATCTGAGATGGTTTGTTGGACTCTTTCTTCATTCATGATTTTTCTAGATATGAAGTTCTGCTCTTGTTTCTTTATATTTTCATCTCCTTCAATTACCTCTCAAATATTTTTGCTACTTATTTATATACCTTTAGAAGAATTTTTCCATGCTGTTGGTATATATTTGCAAATTAATAGCTATATCCATCTTCATCTGTGTGACAGATGCACAACTGAAATAATTGTCTTGTGCAGGTCAGTGAGGATCCTCTTACGGTCAAGGTCGATCATCTCAAGGTGTGTGCAGTTTTCTCACGTGAATACTTCATATAATAATCCGAATTTATAAAATGAACTTCTGAGGACTTCTGTTCTTATGTCTTTCAGGAAAAGCCTCATGATAAGGATGACGATGTTCTTAAGGCAACGTCATTTGAAGTTATATCAACTCTTAGAGATGTTTTGAAAATTAGTTCGCTTTGGCGGGATCATGTACAAACTTATACTCAGGTATAATTTTTCGTTCTGATTTTTTTTTTTTGCGTTTGTATGAGTGCAAACGCTTAGCTTTGTTTAAATTTGATATAAAAGGTCTATTCTAGTGACAGAATCACTACTTTGAATTCACACTGAGGTGTTGTACTAGGTCAATTCTCCAGCCTTTGTTTTTGAATGCTTCCAAAATATTTTAATTGGAATGGAGTTGTGCAGATAGTTTTACACATCATGTTCCTAATACAGTTGAAGTTTTTGACATACATGCCTAAAATGCACTTGTATGCCTGAATGCACATAACTGATTATTTTGATTCCTTTCTTTTGCTGTTTATGAGGTCTGAGGTCATATATGTTACTAACTGCATATGCTTTTCAAAAAATAGACCGTGATCATGCTCATGAAAGATTTTTGTTTTAAGATATTTGATTCACTAAATTCATGCATAAAAATATTGCATTTTTTGTACTTATGAAGAACAACAGTGTAACATCCCTTTTATCACAAGAATGTTGTACTTTTACATAACAAAGGAATCTATCACCTAAATTGAACCAGATAATATCACAATTGAAGTTGGTGAAGTTTTTTCGATTAGTTTTGTCTACATGTAGTATCCATTCTACCTCCTCACTTCTCAATATCTGCAGCATATAGGTGATTTTAATTATCCAAGATTAGCAGATTTTGGAGCTGCTATATCAGGTGCAAACAAATCACTGTGCCAGCAAGTTCTCGAAGAACTAGATGTAAGTGGTCTACAGCCTCATCGACTACATTTTTCTGAGAACGAACATTGAGCTTCTATCTTTCTAGAACCCTGCCTACAATTCTACCTAGAAGAGTAACATTGTAACTTTCGGTCTTAGCATCGCCTCTGTGGGTTTCTGCATCTTGTAGTCTTATAAGATCTCGGAATTGATACAAGATTAAATAATCTATTTTTTAAGGATTTGTTATGAACTAAATGCATCCCTTGTCCCTTGATGAATTTCCTAATTTGAAATGGTAGAAAGCTAGAAAATTTTGTACCATAGAAAGGAAAGCTAGAATATAAATTTTGCCCTGTTATGGAATTAATTATTATTTTATCACGAGTTGCTTGTTCAAGGTGCTCGGGACAAAGATGTTTTATTTCATTCTTAGAAAATAGTTGACTATATGTCAAAAAGGACATTCATTTTGTCCCCACACTTTGGGCCTGGAGCTGAGGGTTGTTGCTTTCTTGTAATAAGACCGTATTACCCCGTCAAAGTTTCTACCTTTCATATTTCTGATGCTCATCACGATCTTGAAATTCAGGTTCATCAACGACTAAAACTTACTCTGGAGTTAGTGAAGAAGGAGATGGAGATTAGTAAGATCCAGGTATGGCTGTCTGGACTGGAAATCAATTCTAGCACTCTCAAGTGCTGTTCCCTGTTCATTTAATCTTCACCGCTTTTTGGCGGTATTTAGGAATCAATAGCAAAGGCGATTGAAGAAAAGATAAGTGGAGAGCAGCGACGATACTTGTTGAATGAGCAACTCAAGGCCATAAAGAAGGCATGTTTCTTTAGTATAAGATTTACTTGCTTTATAATATACATTTTCTAAGAGTCATGGAAGACTCTGTTCTTGATTTATGTCTTTTTTGAATAGTTTAGATGTCATGAGATGATTTGGGAATTATCCGATAACAAATTTATTTGCATTGTGCAGGAATTGGGATTAGAGACTGATGACAAAACCGCTCTTTCTGGTATGCCTTCTTCTACATAATTTACAGTTGGGGTTCTAAATTATATCTCTGTTGCTTTGTTGTAATTTTAAGAGCTGTGTTAGTACTTGCATTATACCTAAAACATTTGAACCTACTGAATGCTTAGCAGTACTAATTCACGCTATCTAGTTGGATGCCTCATGATTTACAATTGTTGGGTACATAATATCAAGCCTTTTGTAACTATCTTTCTGTTTTCTCCTTTTAGAATCTATGGTGACACGGAATATACATATGTTTAAATATCTATTTTTCTCAAACACAGAACAGTTTTGGCTTCGAGGCCAAAATTGAAGAAAAGAGAACTTTTATACAAGCAATTCATTTGTGTTAGTGCATAAATTCATTCCTTTTCTGACCAAATAACTTAAAATAGAGTTTTGTTTTCTCCACGAGGACATACATGCTTTTGATACTGAATTTTTATTTTGAGTTTGGACTACTTATTTTTCCATTTTAGTTAGGTTTTTACGGCAAATGTCATGTTAGTTAACAAGTCCCTTTTTAGTCTTAAAAAAGTGTTCCGCTGCATCCCTGTTAGCTATATGATGATTTACTGAAAAATATGAGTCATCTCAATTCCAATATGATGTATGCTTCTCTTTCTTTGGACTTAATTTTTTCTTTTATTTAGACAATAATTTACTGAACAGGTCATTGTTTTTGGCATTTGCTATCTTTTTTTTATCTGGTCTTGTGGCATTAACTCGTCAGCATGCACTTTAAAAACAAATGTCAGCATCTGGGGAATAATGGTCCAGCTGACATTAGGCATGATTCTGATAATAATATTTTTGGTATATTGCGAATGTGATGACAAGGCAATATCATTTGATATGTTTTCAATGATTTTTCTCTTGTAATTTGCTCGTTCCCTTGTTTTGTTTTGGGAAGGGATGGATGTATGATGATGTTTGAAGATACTGTGCTCATAACTTGAGTACACATGCTTGATGTGCAAGACACGTTTGCTACAAAAAATTGTCTTGTGATGGGTTAAATTGTGCCTCTCGTGCATACTGCCCTTTTTGTCTGAGTTCTTTGGGGACTTGCACACGTTACTTTATGTTGGTAATTTAGTGAGGGCATAATAAAGGAATTTCAAGTGGCACAGAGAACGCGATTAAAACAGTAACAAATCTCTTTTGAGTTTCTCTGGTTTCCCCCCCTTACAACCCTTCTTTTCTTTGGTTGGAATCTGTTCCTACTTCTATGGATATGCCTTGATGGAATTTTATAGGCTGAGATGGACATGTGTGATATTATATAAGTGATTTGTATATGGGTTGTGTGTGCGCGCGCGCGCGCGTGCGCATTTCTCATTAGGCCAGAAGAATGCTGTGAACATAAATTTTTTTTCTAGTAACTGGTCCTAGAATATCAGCAACATAATTTCTGCATTAAAATCAGTTTGTTATTTTTCTTTATTGCTAAAAATCTGCTTTAAATTGGTGTCAGTTATTAATTTTTTATCTTGATTAAGCCATGACTAATATTTTGTCGCTGGAGCTAGGTATGAAATTGTGCCTCTGTTTGAACCCCATTATCTAAAAATTCATTTTTTCTCAAATTCATTTTTAGCCATACATTCTCCCAATAAAATAATTTTACACGTAAACCCAAAACTTTACTTACTTTTTAACTATACATTCTCCAAAAATTACTATTACAAAATTCCTTTTTTTTTTAAACTAAAAACGGAGCTCAAACAGAGGCAGTGTTAAGTTGAAATTTGTTGCTATTTAGCAAATCTTGATCTGTATTTTTCAATTTCACGTGATTTTTGCTTGAGGTTTAAGAGTGCCTGATGTTGACGCAGTCGATTGCCCTGTTTTCACTACATTTACTCCCCAAACAGGGATCTCATGTTCATTGGCATTGGTTTCTGAAATACTGCAGCAAAGTTCAGGGAAAGGCTTGACCCAAAGAAGGAGAAAATCCCACCTCATGTTTTGCAAGTCATAGAAGAAGAATTGACAAAATTGCAATTATTGGAAGCTAGTTCAAGTGAATTTAATGTGACTCGTAATTATCTTGATTGGTTGACTGCACTGCCTTGGGGTGAATACAGGTATGTAGTTTTCATCATCTCATAAAACAGTTCGCATTTCATTATTTGGCACCTTTCTTCCGTTTCTCTCCCATTGTATCTAGAATTTTGAGTCAGTGTTGAATCTTTTGATGCACTAGCTTTCTATTTTATACAGACTTGAGATATTCTAGACTAGTTGGACTCTGAACTCTTATGTGTAAATTTGATCACCTGCAAAACTAGCCTTAATGCTTTGTATTAGAAAATTAATGACTTGGTCTTTAAAGAATATAACCTAGAATTTCTGGAAATTACAAATATACCCGATTTGGAAGTGTACGTAAAAAGGAAAAATCAGCTGGTAACTGTTTTAGAGATTGAAAGAACTTGATGATAGTTGTTCTAGGATATAAGTATCTTTAGAGAGCTTTTATGCTTTTCAAAACTCTCCCTTTAAACTTGATTCCCTTGGATCCTCTTGTTGCCTTCATCATCTTCAGTCCAAATGCAACATGTGCAAGTGTTTACCATCCTTACTGCTGCACAAAATCCAAGTTTAGTAATTGATGATTCAGGAAAGACAATACCCCCTCTAAAGCAGTAACCAATAATAACCATATTTCATGACCCATGACAGTGCAGCGCTAGGCATAATATGTATTTCGTTAGTTTTCAACACTTAACTAATGGGACTACTGTATACGTGACAGGTCATTAGTGTATTGATAGCAAGCTTAGTCAAACATCCTCGAATCCATAACTATCCAGCATAGGTAGGTGGAGTTGAAAGAACTCTTAAGCTTAGCCAAACATCCTCGAATCCAAGCAATCCAGCACAGGTAGGTGGAGTTCACTCATCCAGTTGAAAGGAGATGATGAACAATGATGTTGTAGGTGCTCACCTTTCTGCTTGCAAATAGGGCAAGAAGACAGGGTTTTTTTTTTAATGGAAAATTGGTTCTCAAAGAGGCATTACTGGCTGTGACTCAAAACTTTATTAGCACTGGCCATGGACTCTTTCATTAGGGAAGGGAGGAAGAGTCAAAGGATGGCAAATTTAATTTTTAGAGCGGCAAAGGTAATCAGTTAGGCTGCCTTTCTTTTCCAGGCATGGTTCGTGCCTTTTATTTAGCCTTTCTTCAACCATTAAAGCTAGTTGATAGGCTACTTTCCAAGCCTCTTGCTTTCATCTTGGATTTCTAGCCTCTAGACATATTAAGCAGAGTGTTTACCCTTTGTTGGCCAAATATTTAATCTTAGATTGCATGAACTTCTGAGGCCTGCAATTTCTCACATGATCACTATCACTAGTTCTATTGATGATTTCTAAAATAATGCTCAATAGTGAATTCTTTCCATTTCTGACCAGCAGCATTTTCAGCAGGATACTCTCCACCTTGAAGAAGAAAAATGAAAAAAAGAAATGCAGAACAGAATGTAGACCACCTACACAACATGTGAACTGTTATGTTTTGTGAAGATAATAATGCCTATTGTTTTTCATCCCCTTCAAATAGCTATGCTGAGATTTTTCTCTCTTATTAAGCCTGAAAGTCAAATGAGGCTGGAAAGAAAAGTTGAAGACGTCATGAATTTGATGCTTTTGGCATTCTCATCACACTGATTCTGGTGTCTTTGTTATATTAACACTCGAGCACTGCTTTTGTTGATTTTAATTTATTATGGAAAACTTATCTAAAGCATTTGAGTACTGCTGATCGTTTTTTTTTTGTTTTTTGTTTTTCACTTGTAAAATTGGGAGTGATTCTCCGTTTAGGATTCAAGTTCCTGAAGATAGAATATTGATTTGACTTGGAAGTTTTTGTTTGTACATTTGTCATGTATACAATTGTCTGATTCATATTTTTTGATGTTTGCTGGTGTTTTATTTTCATAACTGAGTGGAGTTTTCTCATTTTAAATAACTGGTAATGGTAATCTGGTACCTGCTAAACATTTTTTTTCTTCAATTATGCAGTGACGAGAACTTTGATGTAATACGAGCACAAAATATTCTCGATGTAGACCATTACGGATTAACTGATGTCAAGGAAAGGATACTGGAGTTTATAGCTGTGGGGAAACTGAGAGGAACGTCACAAGGTTGACATTTTCTTTCTTTTTTATTTTCCGGAATAAGGTTGGCACTCTTAACCTGTATGTTTTTCAATTAGGTTACTGAAGTCATATACTTTTATCAAATCCATCTGTGTTATTTTGAGCAGATAAGATATTCACTTTTATGCTTATCCCTGACATTGAATGTGTATGCATGTGTGAGCCTATGCACAGTTAAATTGCCTTGATATGTGTAAATGAATAATGCTGTTGTGTCAGTATAAGTTATTACTATTTTCTCCGGCAGACTATCTGGATGATAATTTCAAATTACTTCTTGTTTCGTGTTAATCCTTCTTTATGATTGGTACTTGGGGCTTCTTTGTGAATCCAGCTCTCTGGACCCTAAGCTAACATTGCGACCCTGTTTTGGGAGGGATTTAGATTTTTTTTACAGTAAATCAATTCTCATTTTCAACCACACATTCTTCAATAAAATAATATTTTCCATCACATCAATAATTTTTTCTTCTTTTTCAACCATGCATTTCACATCATATCACTATTCAAAATCAATTCTTCCCCCAAAAATCTCTCCCAAACAAGCTCTTATTTTTAACCACACATTCATATTCTGTACGTAAATCCAATTTTTTTTTTTTT
>OU503045.2:1725935-1739805 GCA_912172775.2 Fraxinus pennsylvanica
TGCACCAACAATTCAGGCTAGACACAAGTTTCTAGAAGGCAACTTGCACTAGTTCTTGTAGTTGTTAAGAGAATCCAACGATGATAAATATTAATTTGTAAAAATATTTATGAGATATTATTATAGAAATATCTAGAATCAAATATGGACCATTGGATCAAATAAATCCTAGCCTTCCATTTCAGAAGGCAAACACTATACATAGGTGGTGAGCTCATTGTAAGGTGTCAAGTAGAGCTTTGTACATAATACAAATAACACTCTCTCAAACTCTTGTGTGTATTCTTTCTTTCCTTAGTCTCATTCTAGTTGTAACAAGTTATTGGCCTCATATGCTAAATCAAAGGTTGACATATGATAGACACGCACACAGAGGTGAATGTGTAAGATTAGATCAAGTAGATTATCATTATGAATATTAACGTACTTTACAATATTTCGATTTTCTATACTCATCCATGGTTATTGATTTGAGAATGTTGTAACATCCCACAAGCTGTTAGCACTGTTCGTCTATGCTAAGCTTGAATTTTAGCACAAATGAGATGATGCGCTAAAGAATGAAGTAAAAAGAACGTACGTAAAGCTGCATGAAATGTAAGGGACGTAGCAGTCAAATATGATCCAAATGTGAAAAAGTCTAGAAACATTGGTGTCTTCAGCTATTTAGAAAGTTCTAAATACACCAACACTTCACGCTAGACACATATTTTCCAGAAGGCAACTTGCACTAGTTCTTGAAGGAGTTCCCTAGAGAATTCAATGATAATTATTGGTAAAAACATTTATGAGATATTTGTATAGAAATTTCTATAATCAAACATGAATCAAAGCCTTCCACTTCAGAAGGAAAACACTATACATAGGCGGTGAACTCATTGTAAAGTGTTAAAGTCCCAAATTGAAGAGAGCTTTGTACATAATACAAATAACGTTCTCCCAAACTCTTGTGCAATGTTTTCTCTCGTTCCTTAGTCTTATTCCAGCTATAGGAAATTCTTAGCCTCTACACTAAATCAAAGGTTGACTTAGCGTGATAATGAGAGGGCGACAAAATTGTCATTTATGATGGTTTTCATCCAAAGATTTTGTTAGGCCCTGTTTGATAGCCTAGTTAATGGGTAAAAAAGAAAATGTTTTTCAACTTTAGTCAATTAAGGATGTTTGATAGTACAAATTTGCCTGACTTTTGTTTTTCCCAGCTTTTTTTAGGTACAACCCTTTGATGCACATTTGCTTGATTTTGGCTTTTGTTTTTCCTACCTTTTCTATGTACAACCATTTTATTCACATTTTCTTGAATTTGTTTCCCCACCTCCCCACCTATTAGGTGGGAAATCAATTTTCACTTTTTTTTTTAGAAATGGCAACAAATTCTATCATCTATTGTAAAAAGAATTTTCACTTTTGTTGACAAATTTTATTCAGAACAAAGTCAAACGAATGTTATTCGATATGATAATTTTTTCTAATTAATTTTTTTTTTTTACTTTTAAGTAATTGGAACAAATTCTAGGCGCAATGGTAGAAAAAATTATCATTTTAATGGACAATTCCATAAAAAAGAAGCCAAACGGATACCAAACTTTCAACATTTTTCAGGTGAAAAATTATACTAATCAAACACAACTAATTACAATTCACAGTAAAACAAATTCTATGCAATTCAATTCCTAATAAAATATTTTCTTTCTACCTATTTTTCATATTTGTAATCAAACGGACCCTTAGTGTTCTTTGCAATAAGGGGCAAATACTTGGTTGTACTTTTCTATTTGTTGTTGATGTTTTTTGCTTATTTGCTCCCCTTTGTTAAAAAAAAAAAAAAAGTTAAATGTTTGGTAAATTTTAATTTCAAAATTGTTGTATGTTTCAAAATCATAATTTAAAATTTGTTTAACAAAAGTGATCCCTCATTGTGACGGTGTATAATTATTAAGATGTACATTGATTACAATGATATCCTTTAATTTGTATACGCATTGTTGGTATTGTAATACTATTTTTACAATTACAACAATATGATATACTATCAAATATCATTTACAACAATATGTAGTATTTTCAAATATTTCTCTAAGACAACATATTTATTATAGTTAGTTTAAAATGAAAAAAATAGTTATTGTTTAAAAAATCTCAAATAAATTTAAATAATGGAAAGATTTTGTTATTTTTAGAACCTCAATAAACTTAGGACATATAATTAATTTAATAATTAGATTTTAATTATAAATAATTGAAAATGTTAAAAGTAAAATTTCGGAAGCTATCATTTTGCTGCTTATCAAATATTTGAAACTAATTCTAAGAGCATGTTTGAGTCCTAATTTTTGCCCAAAATGCATTTTGGAATAGTATTTTGATAGAGAATGTGTGGTTAAAAAATAAGATTTTTTTTTAAATTTACGTGTAATATTATTTTATTAAAGAATGTGTGATTGAAAATAAAAGAGAAAAAAAAGTATCTTGAAAATAATGAATACTAAGGACTAATTGTCAAGAATAAAAAGTTGGGACTCTAAAATCTAATCAATCAAAAAGAATGTTTAAAAAGTGTTGCTTTATCGTGAGAATTTTATTTTTTCAGTCTGAAAATGGAAAATCAAGAAAATTATTTCTAACTCAAAAGATTTGATAAAATAAGCACATAAATGGTATTTTACTTGTTTTATCCATATCTTCTACTAGTTTCACTTAGGCCCTGTTTGATACGAAGATTTTTTCATGGAAGTTATAAATTATTTTCCATTTTCCATTTTTAAGCTGTTTGATAGGAAAATTTTTCTAAACAATTTGTTTTCCAACTTATATCTATTTTCCACCTTTTTCTTGAATTGGTTTTCCCATGAGTTTGGTGGTTTTTTGGTTTTCTAGGCAATTTTTTTTTCTTTTGTAATTGAAACAAATGCTATCCTCACTTGTAATAAATTATATCCCACAATTTTTATGGAAAACAAAGCCGAATAAACACCAAAAGATCCAAAATTTCAATATTTTTCAGATAAAAAATTATATCAATCAAATACAATTAATTGACAATTTCCAATAAAATAAATTCTAGACAATTCAATTTTATAGAATTCATTTTCTTTCCACCCAAATTCCATTTGTGCAATCAAACGGACCCTTATATTGTTACTAAACTATGCACCACATCAATACTATATATAAAGTATCAGAAATGATCTAATGAGCACCGGTGCTCATCTTATCCTAAACACCAATGAGTTGGCACATTAATTCATTGGTGGATTGGAACTCACAAAATCTTTATCCACCAATGAATTAATGTGCCAACTCATCGGTGCTTAGGATAAGATGAGCACCGGTGCTCATTAGATCATTTCTGCATAAAGTATAATTATAACAATTTGAATATAAATTCATGATCTCAAATTAATTAAATTAATAAAAAGCCTCTTAAAATCTTAAATCAACAAAAATAATTCTAGGAAATATTAGATATTCTTTCTAGAAGGTGAAGCAAAGACTCGAAAGTAGTACGTTGAATTAATTACGAATAAATTTCAAACGCAAAATGCAATAATATAAATAAAAAAAGAAAAATGTCATATTATAATAAGAAAATCTCAAATTCGTGGGGATGTAACTAAAAAAAATGTAGGAGCCAATTTTGCCCTTTGAACGGTGAAAATCCTAAGGTAAGTTGATAACCTCAGTGTTTAAAGAGAGAGTCCTTTTATGGGATAACCAGTAAAATGATTTAGTCTTTTTTTTTTTCTCGAAAGAATCGTTAGTTTCTCTCTCAACGTGTTTTCTGTCGCCACTGGATTCGCACTGCGTACCCTAATCTACTGCTTGTAAGTTAATAAAATCAAACATTTTGCAAAAAAATAGTGAGCAAATCTGAGTCAAATTTTGGTGGGAATTTTCAATGAAAATATCTCTTGGGAGATGAGGAAGAACAGTGCTTAATAAAAACTAGCGATGGGTGATGAAATTGAAAAAATTCAGAAGAGCCCCAGTTTTGAGTTAAGAAATTCAAGCAATGGTACTGCAGGTGGTTCTGAGCAATTGGATCTGCAGGTTCTTCAACTGTTTCTGTCCCTTTTGCAGTCTTGTTCAAGTGTAAATATATACATATACCCCTTTCGGGGTGGCCGAGTTGATGGAACAGGTGAACGATGAGACAAAATGTTACGAGTTCGAATCTCCTGCCAACACTTCCTCGGTCGAGCTCGTCGCACTGGACTTGCCGAGTGCGGTTTACCTCTCCTGTGTGGTTTGTGGGTATTTCACATGGAGCGGAATTTACCTAGTGCGCACTCACAGTAGACGGGTCTCCGCCTCTTTGGGGTGGTTGGGGCTCCGCTGGCTGGTAGCGGCTGTGGATTCCTACGTAAAAAAATAAAATAATAATAATAATATATATACATATATATACACACACACACATACACATGATATAAATTATGTGAATTTATATGTATCTGTATGTATATGTAGAGAGAGAGTTTTGGAATCTTAATGATTCTTTAGCTGCATTTTACTTCTAGCCATCTCTCTCCCTATATATATGTGATGTTTTTGATCTTGAGAGAGTTGTGAAAAACTATGATTGAACGTTTTTACTAGATTTCATGCATGATAGTTTGATCTTCCAATTTGAAATTTATAGCATTGATTGAGGTTTAGAATATGTTATTTTATGGCTTTAATAAAATCAAGCATATTTATATCTTTTCTTTTCTTTTTCTATTTTTCCCTATTACTTGTTTCATAGTTAAATATGGCAGGAAGGAATCCAGGATTGTTCCGAAGAGTCGAGCCCTTTAGGCTTGACACTGTAAAGAACACCATCTTTTGTTGATCTTGTTAATTGATATGGGAAAAATAATATAATATTAGAAACGTGAATACATGTATATATACAAGAGTTGGGAAGCTATCTAAGGAAACTAAATAAATTAGTATCATATTCTAATTACACTAATTACATCTATAACACTCCCCCTCAAGTTGGAGCATAGATATTAATCATGCCCAACTTGTTACAAAGATAAGCAACCTGAACCCCATTCAGAGCTTTCGTGAAAATATCCCCTAATTGTTCTCCAGTCTTCACATACCCTGTAGAGATCATACCTTGTTGAATTTTCTCCCGAACAAAATGACAGTCGATTTCAATGTGTTTAGTACGCTCATGAAATACAGGATTGGATGCAATATGAAGGGCAGCTTGGTTATCACACCACAGTTTTGCTGGAACTGAAGTCTTAAGGCCTATTTCAGTCAGGAGCTGATATATCCACATTACTTCACACACAGACTGTGCCATAGCCCTATATTCTGACTCTGCACTCGATCGTGACACAACGTTCTGCTTCTTACTCTTCCACGCGACCAAATTTCCTCCAACGAAGACGCAATAACCTGATGTGGATCTTCTATCTAATTTGGAACCTGCCCAATCTGCATCTGAAAAACATTCAATATGAGTGTGCCCATGATTTGCATACAAGATACCACGTCCGGGTGCTCCTTTCAAATAGCATAAAATTTGTTCTAACGCTGCCCAATGATGAACTGTTGGAGATGCCATAAACTGACTTACAACACCGACAGAAAATGCAATATCTGGACGAGTCACTGTAAGATAATTCAGCTTTCCAACCAATCTTCTATATCTCTCAGGATCCTTAATTAGGTCTCCATCACCTGTAAGGTGCATGTTAGGATTCATTGGAGCACTACATGGCTTTGCCCCCAATTTTCCTGTCTCAGTTAATAAGTCAAGGACATATTTTCGCTGAGATAAAAAGATACCTTTGTTACTCCTGGTAACTTCAACCCCCAAGAAATACTTTAGCCTCCCTAAGTCTTTCGTGTGAAACTGAGTATGAAGGAAAGACTTAAGTGATGAGATTCCCATAGCATCACTTCCAGTAATGACAATGTCATCCACGTACACAACTAAAAGAATGATACCAGATTTCGATTGTTTGTAGAACATAAAATGGTCAGACTTGCTTTTCATCAATCCAAATTGTTCAACAGCCTGACTAAATTTTTCAAACCAAGCACGAGGACTCTGTTTCAAACCACACAGAGACTTTCGAAGGCGACAAACATGCCCAGACTCCCCTTGAGCAACAAAACCAGGAGGTTGCTCCATATATACCTCTTCCAGAAGATCACCATGAAGAAAAACATTCTTGATATCAAGTAGATGCAAAGGCCAATGATGAGTAGCTGCCAAAGAAATAAACAACCGAACAAATGTCAATTTAGCAACAGGAGAGAAAGTATCAGAATAGTCCACCCCATAGGTTTGAGCATATCCCTTAGCGACAAGACGGGCTTTCAATCGAACAACTGACCCATCTGGATTGACCTTTACGGTGAACACCTACTTGCAACCTATAGCCCGTTTCCCTGCAGGTAAACAGACCAAGTCCCAAGTACCATTTTCATCCAAAGCAGTCATTTCCTCGATCATTGCACGATGCCAACCTGGATGAGAGATGGCCTCACGAACAGTTTTAGAAATAGAGATAGAATCAAGGGATGCAATAAAAGACTGTGAGGGAGACGACAAGCAAGTATAAGAAACAAAAGAAGAAATAGGATAAGTACATTTACATATACCTTTGCGTAATGCGATGGGAAGATCATCGCTCGGAACCGGATCTGATGACGAAGGAGCAGGTGCAGGACATGAATCAGGAACTGTATGCCTGGAGTAGACGTGAATAATAGGGGCTTGACAGGAACTGGTTCGGAGAGAGGTTCGGAGGAAGTGAAAGAGTAGACGAGCAAATCATCCTCCTTCCCCTGTCGAGCGGGAGGAGGAGAAGACGGAAAATACGGTGTTGCTTCCATGAAGCTAACATCAATTGACACAAGATATTTGTTAAGACTGGGACAATAGCATCGATAACCTTTCTGAAGACGAGAATAGCCAAGGAAGATACACTTCAAAGATCGGGGATCTAACTTAGTGACATGCGGACGAACATCCCGAACAAAACAAGTGCTACCAAAGATCCTAGGTGCAACAGGAAATAGTGTCTTATTGACAAAAAGAATTTTGTAAGGGATCTCAACGTGAAGAACAGAGGATGGCATGCGATTGATTAGAAAACATGCTGTGGAAACGGCATCGGCCCAAAAGGTTTTAGGAACATGCATTTGAAATAATAGGGCGCGTGCAGTTTCAAGAAGATGTCTATTTTTACGTTCTGCGACCCCATTTTGAGATGGAGTATCAACACAAGAGGTCTCATGAAGCATGCCATTCTGGGCCATATAAGATTGAAATAAAGTGGACGTATATTCTTTGGCATTATCACTTCGTAAAGTACGGATTGAAACATTAAACTGAGTTTTAATCTCAGCATAAAATGCACAAAAAAGAGAAAACAACTCGGAACGATTTTTCATTAAATATAACCAAGTGACACGGGAATAATCATCCACAAACGTAACAAAATACCGAAATCCAGGTTTAGATAAAACAGGACAAGGACCCCAAATATCAGAATGAACTAATTCGAAAGGAAAATTAGCACGTTTATGGACTCTAGGACTCGAACTAAGACGATGGTGTTTTGCAAACCGACATGACTCACAATCTAATAAAGACACCTTACTAAACTGGGGACAAAGTTTCTTGAGCAAACGAAGAGATGGATGACCCAACCGACAATGTGCCTCGAAGGGAGAGGTTACACCAGAGCAAGCAACAGATGTAGGTAGTGGTGTGTCAAGAATGTAGAGACCGCCAGACTCATGTCATTTACCAATAATCTTCTTCGTCATAAGATCCTGAAATAAGCAGTAATCAGGGAAAAATGAGATACAACAGTTAAGATTGCGCGTAAGCTGGCTTACAGAAATCAAATTAAAGGATAAATTAGGTAAATGCAAGACAGACGACAAAGGGAGCAGAGGAGTAGGAGTAATTGTGCCAGACCCACGAACACACGATGGGGACCCATCGGCTAAAGTAACGGTAGAAGGGGAAGTATGAGATTGAAAAGTAGAAAAGAGACCAGAATTACCTGTCATATGATCTGTGGCACCAGAATCAATGACCCATTTGGAGGATGAGGAAAAAAGGCACGTATTTGGGTTACCTGAATCAGCAATGGCCGTAACAGAGGGAGATGAAGACTGTAGGGATTCTTGATACTGTGAGAACTTGGCAAATTCATCTGCAGAGATAAGAACCGATTTTTCCAAATGATCACTGGTGGAAGCAACATGGGCTGAGGGAGCTCTCTGATTCCTATATTGAAGCTTACGACAATCACGCTTTGTATGTCCAGGCTTGTGACAATAATGGCACATAATTCCTCCAGAACCCAGTGGCCGAGAAGCAAGTCCCTGTGGGCCTCCTCCTTTGTTCCCACTCGGAGTGGTTGATCTCCCAGGCTCATAAGTACTTCGACTCACCAACGCACCACTAAGTGGAACAGGCGTAGTACCTTCAGTGCGGAGTACTCGAGTAAAGACATCATGCAGGGAGGGGATCTCAGAACCAGAAAGAACCTGAGACTTAGCAGTCTTAAAGTCAGAGGGAAAGCCAGTAAGAAAACTCATGATGACCATTTGTTCTCGCTAGCGTTGCTGAACCTTCACATCAGAGCTAAAAGGTAATAACATATTAAGCTCTTCATATGTCCTCTTAAAAGCCATAAAATAATGCGTAAGAGACTGATCCTGTTTGTCTGCACGGTAAAAGGCCTTGCATACCTCATACATGTGAGAAAGGTTCCCTTTACCAGAATACAAAAAATCCAAAAAATCCATCAACTCTTTAACAAATTCACAGTGATTGATCAAGCCAATCACATCGCTATCAATAGAATTCCGAATCTGCAAGAATATGCGAGCATCCTCTCGAAGCCACGTCTGTTTGGAATCATCTGAAGGAGGATCATCAGTCAAATGAGTATCCTTGTCAATACTCCGGAGATAAAGTCGAACCGTCTTGCTCCAATCCAAATAATTCAAGCCATTCAGTTTATGGTCTGTGATTTTAGACATCACTGGCACCATATCGGACACTACTATGGATTTCTTCTCGGCCATAGTCCCAAATAGAGATACAAGGTAGCAAATAAGACATAAGAGACCTCTTCAAAAGCAAACAACAGCAAAATAAACCAGCCCAGAGAAGACAGACAAAACCCACACCCTAGAACTACCGGAAAAGAGCAGAGAGAAGCAGACCGGAGGGGACCGCCGGTCAAACGACGTCGTCGAAAGCAGCTGGGAACAGATGCAGGCCGGAAGGAGCTGTCGCGGACAGCTGCAGGCGACTAGGAGAAGTCGCGACCTGCTGCAGTGAGGAGATCTGACGGAGGCAGAGCTATGGAGGCGCGGACGGAGGCTGCAGGAGGCGTGGTGGACGTCGGACGTCGGGGAGCTGCCGGACGGCGGTGGGCAGGCAGGAAGAAGACGATATTTGCAAAATAGGGTTACCAAAAAATGGAACCCTAATACATCAAACCCTAATTTGTGTTTTTTTTTTCAAAGGTTTTGCAACCCCAATGCTCTGATACCATGTTAATTGATATGGGAAAAATAATATAATATTAGAAACATGAATACATGTATATATACAAGAGTTGGGAAGCTATCTAATGAAACTAAATAAATTAGTATCCTATTCTAATTATACTAATTACATCTATAACAGATCCTGTGGAGAAGGCACTGGCGAAAGGAAAGCTAGAAGATCATTCAATGGCGACAGCTCTTGGCTTAAACAATGAGAAATCAAAGGCTTCCAATTTCCCTGCAAAATTTTTCAATAGATTTTCTTGAAAAAAAAAATTTATATTAATTGTAATGTGACGGTGGAGATCTATATATGAAGGTGACTTCGTAGTAAAGGTATATTATGCCAAGCAAAAAGTTGTTTGGGAGATTCTGCAAAGACCATTGAAGCATCATATCCAAATGCTATGGTCTGACATTCGAGCAATTCGAGCCACTATGCCTGATAATGAAGTAGCAACTTTGGAAATTGAGGTTAATTTTTTTTTTTGGCTGATATTTTCACCTTTGTCATTAAATGAAACGTTCAATTATTGTCCATTGTGAGTTAGATACTTAGCTTAAACCGAGAACTTTTGTGCAGTTGAGTCACCCGCCTTTGTTCTATTGCGAATCCGAACCCCAACCACGGAAACATTCTGCTTGTGTACCTTCACTTGATTTTAAGGGAGGTCAAGCTTCCACTTGGAGGTATTCATCATTTCACCCCTTCTCTTTTCTTCAATAAATATGTTTGCTCGTGTTTTTTTTTTTAAAACAATACAAGAAATATGCATTATGAGAATACTTTCTAGTTCACTATCACAATTAGTATTGTAGATTGTACATGTCGTAGCGAAGTCGACTCAAATGTTTAATGAGGTGTACTTGAGAAGTTAAAATCATGTCCATTATATTTGTTTCACGCGTTTTACTTGCTAACAATTAAAAAGGGATCAGACGATTGTGTCAGGGACAAACCTCTTGGAACAAAGTCCCAAAAAGGGGTGTTTATTGAATATGAAGATTACAGTTTGGACACGAACAAGATGCCTCCAAGGGGCACAAGCACACAAGTACAAGGGAATTGAAGTAATTAAAATTAATTTAAGAAAAAGTAAATTACATATTCACTGTTTGAGAGTGAATTTTGTCGGGGGTATTTTCATTGTCTTCTTCTTTCTTTTATACGGTTTGGGCAGTTTTTAATCGTTTAGAAACTGCTTGTAACTACCTATTTCTCTAATAATGGTCGACTGGCCAATAACTACTGTGAGTAACTCCTATCACCACATCCTCTTCATAACTGCTTGCCACCAATTCTCTCAAATTGTGGGGGGTAATTGTGATGTGCTCAAACTGCCTTAGATCGTGACTTTGGATAACGACAAGCTTTAGTCATCGCTGGAACTTTGGGCGACTCAGCATTTTTGGGTGACAATTGGTCTTCCGCTCTGGGCGATTATAGGATACTTCATTCGCTCAACATCTGGGCGTTCTGCAGGCTTGGGCGACAACGCTCCTTTGTTTTTGAGCTTTCATCATATTTCTTGGGCCATTTGAATTGGATTGTACATTTTGTATGTCAACAGTATTAATTCACTTGAATTGAATATTTAATGATATTTGTCACTCTTTGAACAGGAGACACTATGTTTAGTTTGCTCCCAGAATCCTCGATAAACCCTACCAAATGCTTTTACATAATGATGAACGACTATTTGCATTGAGCCAAGAACTTTTCCCGAGCCAAGAATCCATTTTTTTCGACTCTTTCAATACCCATATATCGGAATTTCTCCCTCAAATTTATCCCACACCAATAAACTTGGCACCTCGAGTAATTCCTTCACATTCAACATCAGGTATGAGATTAATTACGTGAAAAAAATGTTAAAAAGTTTTCGATTATGAATTTTGAATATGTACTATTTTTTAACAGTTATAGATTTCCCTGCTGCAACGACAAACTATCAATTTGAGAATCAAAACTAGACAATCTGGGGACAAGTTGCATCACCTATTAATTCGGTAACGCGATCTTCCAATCTACTTTTCACTTATCATTCCTCGGATTATTCACAAGTTGAACCAATGTATTCATTGCTCGATCAACTGGATGCGACTTCTAACATTGGACTCACTCCGTTAGACGAAAACCCTAACAATCAAGTGTTGCAGAATGGAACTGAGAATTCCCTATCAGATGGTTTCTTTCCACAATCTACAAATTTGATAGCTCGAGATTCTAACGAAAACCTTGTGGTGCAACCAGAAGTAAACCTTAATAATCAATTGATGCAGAATGGTACTGAAAGTCCCATATCATCAGATGGTTTCTTTCCACAATGTATAAACTGGACAGCTCGAGATTCCACTGAAAACCTTGTGGTGCAACCGGAAGTAAGACTTGATTATCAATTGATGCAGAATGGCACTGAAAGTTCCATATCATCAGATGGTTTCTTTCCACAATGTATAAACTGGATAGCTCGAGATTATACCGAAAACCTTGTGGCAAATCCTCACACGGGAAGTAATTTCTGTTTCCTCTGATGTTCATTTTTGTAAATTTCTTGAAGTTATTGTCCTAATTTGATTGTTAGAACTGAAACATTTTAGATAATTTGAATGTTAGAATTGAAACATTTTCAATTTGAACTCGATAGTACAAGGTATTATTTGGGAACATTTTCTAACATGAATAACTATGAACAATAATGCTTTATGCATGTGACTAAAACGTACTCACATAACCATCTTAAAGTTTGAGCATTTTTTAGACCCCTCAGAAGGTGATAAAATCTGTTACTTTTAATTAGAATCAACGTTTCAAAAAGGTAACATAATGTGTTACTTATAGTTACCATCCACAAAGTCAGAGCATTCAAAGCCCACCATCAACCACCGCATTCACCATCGATGACAGCCGAAAAATTGCCTCCACATAAATAAATAAATTTCCATTATCAACAAATTTGAAATCGAGCACCACTATAGTGTAAATATTTCAACATGAAATCCTAGAACTACTTCAAGTCTGAGCAAATTCCAATATTTTTCACGGATTTGAGTGGTAAACAATTCATTTAATGAATGACACAAATAATTCCTAAATATCTATTGGTATATCGATTATAATGCCACACTATGATGCTCACACAGACACATGCGTATGATGCAATACGTTACATGTCAACGCATGATTTTTTTAAAAATACTGACATGACACATCGTCAATATGTTGATTATGTTCTTTAAAATTCTATATAGTATAAATTTAGTTTTATACTTGTTATTGATTTTTTTTTGTTGCAATATTTTAAATAAGAGTTCCTATTTGTTATTTAATAATAACTTTTAGTTAAAATATATAATATTTCCAATGAAGAGAAAAAAATGACCATGATAAAGTGTAAGAGGATTGTTGGTATCTGACACAGACACGTTATCCTAGTAGAAATGTCCGTGTAACACAGATGCCACATGAGGCGATTGCGATCCATGGTGCAACGACACGATCCCAATGATGTTGGTGGTATTAATTGGTGGAATTGACAACACAAAATGTGTGTTAAATAATAGCGACAGCTGGTTAGAGGTTAGAGTTTGGGTTGTACGTCTTTGACTTGTGGTGGCTTCGAGTACAGGAAGATGCATTGGGGGTGTCCGAGTTTTCATGGCTATTGACGGCAGTTGTAAGGTAGTAGTTTTTGTGTGGTGTTAGGTTTTTGGTTTGAAGTTGGTCATGTTTGGATCGAGAGTAAATTTAATTTAAGGAGATATTTATTGAAATGAAAGGAAGTATTCCTCAAATTTTTTTAATTGGGTTTAAGTTAAAGTTTAAATTCTAAATTGAAGCATTTTTCATATTTTCTAAAGAAAACAAGTTGTACTATGCCTAATTATATCTAAAACGAAAGAGGAATTGGGCTAAGTTTGTTTTTTTATTCCTCCCCTTCCCCCCACCCCACCCACCCACCCTTGAAGTAAAAAGCCCATAGGATGGATGAGCAGGGACTTTCTTGAAGTTGATTTTCTCTATCCGGAGACTTGTAGTAAATTCTAAAGGATTGTTTGTGATATGGTCATAATATTTTACCCCGAGCACGAGCACTTCGATAGCCGTAGTATCTTTCCTTGATCGAGCATCCTCGGGCATAGGATATCTCCGGGAAATCTCAAGGATATGGACCACACAAATTGTCCTCATAATTAATTTGGAAGTCCTCGGGGTAAAAGGCCTCGGGATATTTACTTGAGCAATTCCAGTACATTCCTTAACCTAGCATCACCTGTCCTCATTTAGGAAGGTTCCAAATCCTACATCGACAACCCAACCTTGGAATCCTAGATCATT
>OU503045.2:1751309-1832078 GCA_912172775.2 Fraxinus pennsylvanica
AAACGAGAGTAATAAAAATACAGCTGCAAGTCCTCGTGCTCGAGACTTCGTCACAAAATGGGGATATCCTCGAGCTAAGCGTTTGAGGAGTGAAAAGTAATGATAGACTAAGCTATCGTCGAGCTCAGGATATATCGATAAGATGTTCCATCGTCGAGCTTCAGTTAAGATATCCTCGATCACATTACAATTTCATTATGTACAAGGCTGAGCATAATTCGTTGGATATTAGAATTGATTAAATGAGCTATCATCGGGCTCATGACATATCGCCAAGCTCATATACATCCACACCTAACTCTCGAGCTTATTACCTTTAAAAGTATTACATATACAGTCATCGGGCTCTAAGAACGGAGGCACGGGGGCCAGTGATTATTAGACACCTCGAACACGAAAAGTGACGGGGCTCTCTTTTTGGGATTATATGACCCAAGTCCTCGGGCTGATTGCTTTTAAAAGTATTACGTATACAGTCCTCGGGCTTATTACTTTTAAAAGTTTTACGTATACAGTCCTCGGGCTGATTGCTTTTAAAAGTATTACGTATACAGTCCTCGGGCTTATTACTTTTAAAAGTATTATGTTTACAGTCCTCGAGCTATATACATTCTAAAAACTTATTCAATTTTCTGGTAACGACGTCGTCGAGATTGTTTAAGAAAGTCCTCACATTCAATTTTTAATCACGTGATCCTCGAGTTCCTACTTTTAAATATTGCCCAGGCCTTATAGTCCTCATGTTTTAAATCGTCGAGATTCTAGAAGTTGTACGTTTTCTGGTCGCACAAAGATCGGGCAATTCAAAAACGAACAGGTCGAGAAATTAACATTGCAGAAAGAAAAGGAATGACATTGTTTTCGAGCATTGCTCGTGCAAAATACATGCATAAATTTTCAATCTAAATCCCCGGCCTTAGGGTCGTTTAAAGAGCTCGGGAGGTCGCCTTCTTGATCCTCCCCATCAACATCGACCTCCTGGTCGTCGTCAGCCTCTTCCTCCTCTGACAGCTCGAGCTGCTCAGCAACTTCGGGGATGCCCTTCAGATCTTCGGGCTTGGCTTCCGGCCTCGAGCGAATGAAAGCTCGAGCTTCTTTTAGTGCGTGGAAATATGAACCCATGCCATACTTGCCCTGTAGCTTTTTAAATTCCTCGGACGCCTTGAATTCCTCAATAGATTCGTCCCGGGAACCGATCAGCTTCTCCTCGAAGTCTTTCTGGGCCCACTCGAGCTCCAACTTTAACTCCTCGACCTCATCACGGAAGGAGCCAGCCTCTTCTCGAGCTTTAAGGAGCTCGTCCCTGGCCTCATCACGCTCCCTCCCGAGGACGACCCGTTCGGCCTTCAACTCAGCGATCTCTCGATCTCGAGCCTTTACTTCCTCCAAAAGGCCTGCCAGTTTCTGGGACCCCTCAGCCCCTTTCAGTGTAAGTCCCCGAGCAACACTCAATGCCTGGAAGAATTTGAGCTCATGATCGAGAAAACAAGATGGAATAAAATTGAGAAACCAAAAGGAATACACCGAGCTTACCTTTGCAGAAGATTCTCGAGCACACCATCCTCGGGACCTTTATCCCCGAGATATTTATCCACAATGCCCGGAACAAGGCGACATAGGTCCCTATCCTTGAGCTGAACAGGGCTCGAGGAAACGCCCCCGTCATCAAGATCGACGACTACAGTGGTAGCTCGGGGCATTGGACTTCCTCGAGGATCCCCCTGAGATGCCTGGCGAGCAACTGTGGGTCTCCCCAACCCTGGCGAAGTGACATTGCCCCTCGACGACTCTCCAGCCCACTCATACCTCGTATCCCGAGGCCTCTTCTTCCCTTTCTTTTGGCCGGGAGCCCGTACTTGAGGAGCTTTGCTCTTGTTCCCGACGGCTTGTCGTAATGCACTTGGGTCGAACGTCATTTCTGCACAAAGCAAACACATAAGCTCGAGCTAAAATGTCCTGGGAATAATTAACACAAAAGAAATGAGCAAGTCCTACCCTCGAGGCCCTTCATCTCTGCCAGATTGAGGATGTCGTCCCCGAGAATGTCATCTATGTCATATACAAGGGGCTCGAGATTCTCTAACCTAAGCCTATCCCTCTCCAGAGACTCAAAATATGCTTGGCCCTCGCAAAAGCTCGACGTATCCGGAAACCCCCACCGGGGACTAAAAGGAAGGTCGCTATCCCGAGGAATAACATAAAACCACTTCTCTTTCCAGCCCTTTAAGGAAGTAGGTAACCTCGGGACTTTAAAACCTCCTCGGGTTGAAAGGTAGGCAAAACAAGTGAATTGGGGGAGCTGTTTAAGGTCGAAGACCAATCGACACAGGTCGATATATGGAACTATTCCTAGATATCTACAGGCAATAAAAAAACAAGTTAACATCCTCCACCCATTTGGCACATTAAGGGCGAACAGCATTCGACACAGGTCGAGATATGGAACTATTCCTAGATAGCTACAGGCGATAAAAAAATAAGTTAACATCCTCCACATATTTGGCACCAGCTGACCCGGGCACATATTGTACTCGACCAGTAGCGCGAGGAAAAAGAGATGTGAGGGCCACCTAAAACCCCCCTTCAAAGAATCCCTGAACATTACAAACTCTCATTCTCGAGCACGAACCATCCTATCCCCAGGCTCGGGAGACCTAACATCGCAACCAGGCATGACCCCATATTCCCGAGCACATGACACTGCTAAGTGCTCTTTAAACGTACAGTCTTGGTCGGGATACGAGGCTGAGCATTCAGGGGCACGACCATGGGGATTATCGACCTAGGCTGACCTTCTGGTGTTGTACCCGAGGAAGAAGATGAACTACTACTATCACTACTCGACATGCTAACTTAAACAAGCTAAAGAAGCAACTAAAATGCTCGAGGACTTACCTTAATACTCGATCTCGAGGAGGGCCAAAGAAGTTACTGAGAGTGAAAAGGTGAAAAATGAAGGAAAAAAGAGGTATTTATAGCCATCTTAGGGGGGGGGGAAGACGAAAGGTTGCCTCCTTCGCCATCAGATCTTGCCACGCGTCATCCATCCAGGCAAAGAATTCTAACCGCCATTTTTTTTACCAGGGCTGACGTCATCATGATGTAAACCCTTACCCACGATCAAAAAACATGAGCGAAACAGATCGGCATCGAGCACACAGCAACACTGCACCCATCCTCGAGACTCGAGCACGGATGCACGGGGGCCAGTGATATGGTCATAATATTTTACCCCGAGCACGAGCACTTCGATAGCCGAAGTATCTTTCCTTGATCGAGCATCCTCGGGCATAGAATATCCCCGGGAAATCTCGAATTCAGACTCCTATTCAAATTCCAATGCTCCTGAAAATAAGGAGATGAGTTACACATGAACTACATTACCTACCACTATAAATATGCCACTTTCATTCATTATTCAGGTACGTTTTTTCATATATATATATTCTGCGTATACTCTTAGCTTCCCCGTCTGACTTTAGCATCGGAGGGGCGACGATGACACACCTCTTCGCCTTTGTTTCAGGTAACGGAGGATCTTGTTCGTGGTCAATCTCAGAGGTCAAGCTCGGAATTCTACAGGATACGATTTTTGGTAAGATCAGTTTGAAAAAACTTTTTATAAAAAATTTAGCAGATCTCAATAAAAAATAATATAATGTGAAGTTGAAAAGTTAATAAAATTATGAGTTTTATGAAATATGTATTTAAAATCAAAGTTTCACCAGTTAAAAAATATGATACTTCTTTCGTCCTATAAAGATAGACTCGATTCCATTTTTACATGGATATAATTGAAAATATAAATGTTTCTTCTATTTTTCCTAATATATTCTTAAATTAAATAAAAATATGTTAGAAAACTAAAAAATCAAGTACACTCTTCAATAAATAACAAAACTTGAATCGAGCATGTTTGAAAACTCTTGTTCGATTGAATCATTAAAAGCTTTGGATCTACCACTTAGGGGTGGGACCCCACCCCCACTTGGATGCAATGTGGTGCTCCAGCAATCATTTGCAAGCTGACCACTTCTCATGTTTTTCATTCAGATAATTATTGCCTTGACAAGGAAAGAACTCCCATGTCAATAATTTCAACAGTACATGTCTTTTTCTAAGTTGTACAAATCATATTCACTGAACCAATACAAATGTTTAACATAAAATGTTAAAATAACTTCTCAAAAATTCTATCATAAGCTCCGTTCGTTTTTTATTTAAATAAGATTTTAATGTAAATCAAGGTCAAATAATTAATATTAATCACATCTTTCAAGAGTCCCACAACTTTTCAACCACACATTTCAAAAATTTATATCACAATCTACTAAAAATCTAATTTTAATTCTCACCAAACACTCTTATATATGATAACATAAGTGTATATTTTCCATTTACACATATGAATAAATCTATAAATAAAAGTATTGCACAAGAATACTATTATCACACAAGCATGAATGCAAGATTCCATAATATCGTCAATCCTCATTGATTTTAACATATATCGTTAACAATTATTGTTACAGAATCTTGTTCATAAGAAAATGTGATTTCCAGTAAAATAAGCTATAAGGGGAAGGGACGTATCAAAATTTAACAAGCATGTAATCTTTTCTAAAGAACTCGCTGCTTCAAATTTCTCAATAGAAGTAATATAGAAGAGCGTAAAATAACAAAAATATTCATATAGTCGATTTTAAAATTATTGAAATAACGGTTAGTTTGCATTGAACTTATGAAGTGGGAAAATTCGAATCAATTTAAACAATAACACACACACACACACATATTTACCTGACTTGAGATCAACTATGATGCTTACATAGCCCCCCGGGGCACATTCGAGTTGGTGGAACAATTGCATTTGTGGGCTCGCAACCCCAGCATGGACAGTTCGATTCCTAGAAGGCACGAGTCTTGGAAGGGAGATTTTCTCGAAGGCAAGACAATGACTGGAAGGCAGTGAGGAGAGCTCTCTTGGGGTCAGGAGTATAAGCGGTGCAGGAACCTGGAAGTTAACAAGGGCATAACCCGCGGTTTACCTCCTCGAGTTGCTGAGGGGTCGGTGGCTAGAGATCCAGGATTTAGTCTGACTAAGCTGGGATACCTGGGTAATAAAAAAAAAAAAACTATGATGCTTACATATAACGAGTCCCAATCAAGCCCAATTTTTCAATGTACTTCGTCCTTGGATATGCCCTCAGTTTCCCACAATCAGTAATTTTACTTTCGGCTTGAAGTGGACCTGTTTTCGTTTAAGTGGGTTGGTATCATCAGTCAATTCAAGATAATACCTTTTCAGTCAAGAAAGGAAGTTTCAAACACTCATTTAAAGATAGATCAGGAAAAAAAAATATAATTTTGAGGTTACGTTGGTATAATTTATGTGACGTATATGAGATAATAAATAAAATTTTAACTTATTTTCATAATTAATTTTTTGTAGGTGTTAGAATTAGGGTATGACTAAAAATTCTACTTTTGAACATAATTGAGAATTCTAATTAAAGTTGACTTAAAAAGAAATTCTTTTGGAATTTAACTTTGAAATTCTATTCGAAGTTTATTTGGTAAATCTTAGTTGAAATTCTGTTAGGAAGTACAATTGAGAGTTATGAATTTGTGTTGAACTTGAAGAGGTCAAGATATGGACAATGAAGCTTTTAGAAAGTAAAATAGGGAAGAAAATCAAATTCAACCCGAAACACGGCGCCTCAATGTCGCTCGATTATTGCCCACCTACCACTTGAGCGGTGCCACCCGAGATGGCTGTAGCTTGGGGCTCGGGTGGCGGGCTTATCCAGAGTCCAATTTGGTTTCGTATTTTTAGCGCGTTTTAGCATTCTATTTCATTTGTAACTCTACTTTTGAGACTTGAAACATCCCCTATATATATATTTAGCTCTCAATTGTATTTTAGATTAAGTTAGATAAATTAAAAACATAAAGTCATTATATTCTTTCTCTATATTTGAGTGAAAACTCCATTCATTTGCCAATTATTTTATTATTGAGTTTGTGATCAATTACTTCATATTATGTCACATTATTTTCTCGTCTATTTTCACAATAAATTAGTATCAAAATATTCGATATTTTCGTTGTCGTGTATAACAGTAGGGTTATTGAGTTTACTGTAAATAACATATAATGAATGTAGAAAAGTTTAGACTAATTAGGGTTAACATTTTAACCCATAAATTTTAATTATTGATTTCTGACATCGATAATAATATTAAAGAGGCCCTACTAAGATTTCATGCATATTTCTTATCAAATTGGACACTTACAAGGGTGGTGTGATTACCTCAATGATGTCTAAGAGAAGGAAAAAAAAAAAAAAGTGGGAGTGAAATGAATAGAAAATAGTATCTATAGGAGATTATATCAAGTGGCTAGATTTCCTATTAGGATTTGTGATTGACTCAACTTTCATGGATAAAACTTTGGCCAATTTCCATTTTGGAAATCATACTATGCAAATAAAGTTAAAAGGTATCTTGGCCCTACTAAGATTACAAGCTTAGTTGCATATTAGATTCTACATTATGTGTCATTATTTATAAGTTAGTAAAAAAGCTTAACTGAGATAATCCATCACCGAAATGATGAATGCGACAAGTAAGTTGTCATTTTGCGATGTAAGGATAACAGGGAAGACGTGCGTATAAAGATATTAATTCTTTCCTTCATACCTTCTAAATTCGAACTTCGAGTTTCGACAAGCCAATAACATTTTACCAAAACATACACTTAAAGGGGGTGTTGGAGAATTTTCAATAAAATCCTATATTTTGGGTTAAAGTTTATCAATTACATGGAATGTAGATGGATAATAGTCATATAAATATTAAGAACATTTCTATCATTACACAATGTTGTGTCATAATAAAAGTATTCATTAAGCACACGCTCACACATGTATGTGTGTTTTTTTATATAATAACCATGATTTTCAATTAATAGTAAAAAAGTGATACGCGTGGAAAGTGAACAAAGCTTGAGACCAGCCATTATCCATATTTTACCATATGAAATATTCACGTGCTACTTCAAAAGGACGAAGAAGTACAAGTTTAAGGACAAATTTCAAAAGGATCAAGTAAATATATTGAAGGATCGATGGTGAACATTCCATTAGGTGTGAATCATCAACCTCTTTAGTCAATTTTACTTATACTAGTAACGAACGATGGTTAGATTCTGGAGCAAATGTTCTGCTTTTTAACTTTACATTATACTAGAAATCGCTATTCGAACATTTTTTTTTAGTCCATCAAACGGGGGCTTAATATATTCTCTAAATTAATTTGAAAAGGTGACAAAATAAATCACACCAAATAGAAAATCAACATAATTATACTAAATCTTGAAAAAAATTGTTTAAAGTAAGTGCATTAATGATCACTCATTTTTTCCACATATCTTCAACTTATTTCATTTAAGAATTAAGAAAACTTGACTCTGAAAATTTTAATAAAGCATGCAACACATTTACAATCATCACGACACCAAATTACGTATACTAGTAAAATTAAAATTAATTGCAATTCTTAAATAATAATAATTAAAGTAATAATATTTTTTTTAAGTGTTTAAGAATTGAAGGAAAACAAATTACGTCAGTTTTTTAAAGTCAATGGGAGTCCTTCGATGCGACCGCCATTATATGATTGGTCTTTTGTCAATAAAAAAACTACTTATTTTTCTCTCTGCTTTTTTCCTTTCTCACCCCGCTTCTGACGGATCCTTATATATAGATACAGTGATTCATTGTATACAATCATTTGCATATCTCTGCTTTTTAAATGATAATTTCTCTTTATCGAGGGAGAAGAACAGTGTGTAACACAATCTGGTGATGGAGGATGAAGGTTTTTCTACGTCTGAAGAGTTTGAGAAGACTCCCTATTTTGAGGAATCTGGAAATCGGAATTATGAAAGTGATGGTTCTGAGCAATCTGGCTCCAAGGCGTTGCCTGAATTCGATATGCAGGTTCTTTCAAGTGTTTTTGTACCTTTTGAAGTCTTCTTCTAGTATAGATCTATGTATGTGACTATAGATGCAGCCTGCATGGCTGCTTGTTTGATTTTGCATGTTTGTTTTGAGAGCAATGTTAGGGTACATAATTTATGTACTTAACTCTCACACCCACCCGTGGGACCCATCAGGTGAGTCACATCTCATGTGAGAGTTATGTACGTTATTATGTACAACAAGAATAATCCTTGTTTTGAAACTCGATATCGTCTCTCTCTCTCTATATGTATATGTATATATATAAGTTTTTATGTGGTGAGCTGGATCTTTTTATGTTTTTTATCTTGACAGAGTTGTGAATTTTTGTGAAAAACTATGATTGCGTGTAAATTTTTTTTTTCATAAAGATCTTCATTTTTATGTGTCAAAAAGGAAGTGTGTTGATGTTTAAATCTGTAATTTCATGGAGTTTCTTACCTTTTTCAGCAATTATAGAGCATTTTAGTTAAGCAAATCATGCATGAGTATTATTAATAATGCTTGTGTGTGTGTATATATTTCTTTGTATCTATTAAAATAATTCTTTTTTTAATGGATTTAGGAGCAAGGAATTATGGATTCTTCTGAAAACTCAAGCCCTTTAGGCTTGACCCTGCGAAAAACGCCCTCTTTTGTTGATCTAGTGCACAAGACACTCGAGAAAGGAAAGCAAAAAGTTCGTTCTCAGACCAAAACGAATTATGGTGAGAAAGCAAAGGCTTCAAATTTCCCCGCGAAATTGCTTCGAATTGGAACATGGCAGGTGTTTCCTTTTGTCTTCACTTACTTTTCGATAGATTTTCTTGATATGAAATTCTTAGATGAAAAATTCTACTTGTACATCAACTTTTGTACATAAGGAGCTACACCCCCCACATGGGAGGTGGGACCCACTGCATAAAATATTTTTTATTTAAGCGGGTCCCACCTCTCATGTGAGGGGAGTGTACACCCCGATGTACGTACATTGTGATGTACAAGTAGCAAAGCACTTCTTAGATGATGCTCTATGAATGGAAATTTTTTTTCGAAATGTTAATAGTACGAAGTTGATATGTGATAGAGGATGACTACATATGAAGGGGACCTGGTAGCAAAGATATACTATGCGAAACGCAAAATTGTATGGGAGATTCTACAAAGACCGTTGAAGTGTAAGATCGAGACACAGTGGTCTGATATTATTGGGATTCGAGCAATGATGCCTCCTAACGGAGAAGGAACTTTGGAAATTGAGGTTAAATCTTTTTGCCTTGTGTCATTAGTTAATGAATATAATGCAATGTTCAATTGTTGTCCATTATTAAGTTGTGTTCTACTTGTGGTAGGGAAGTATTTGAAAAAGAATAATGGCAACTCAATTTCATATATTACTGTGAAGCAAATTATACACCGAATCCATTGGAAATACCTTAACAGGCTAAAATACAATAATTCCACATTCAACACTTTAAGAAGATAACTAGATAAGAACTAGTATACAAAAGATATATACACTTAGAAGATAAACACAAGAGGTATGATGGCAATGGACCGCTCTGCTCGGGCCTTAGACACTCGAGCTCGACTCGACCTTAGCTCATATCCACAAACAAGCCTCGACTCATTCTTTGGGTTGTATGGATATGAGTCGAGCTCGACCCATGGCTCAAGAGGTCCATGTGCCAAGTGGATGAGTTGAGTTGTCTTAGCCTTGAGACACCTAAGCTCGGCTAGACCCAAAGGACAAAGTCGGGCTGGCTCATGTCCACAAACAAGGCTGGGCTTGTGTGGATGAGAGTCGAGCCTGAACCACAAGCTCAAGACGAGCTGGCTTGTGGGCCTCAAGAGTCGTTCCCGCTTGGCTCATGAAAAATATCGAGCTCGAATCAATCCAAAGCTCATCTCAATACGAACTCAAGCGGCACATAGGTCGAGTGGATGAGTCGAGCCTACGAACTAGTTGGACCGTTTGTCATCCTTAACACGAGGATTTATGTGTTATCTCTAACATGCCCTTCGAGATGATGGTGCCCTTAGCAACACCAATGTTGTACTAACGTAGTTGGAGTAATAGTGGTTTGGTTAAGCTATCTACACGATCAAAAATGAAGTGGAACTCAATTTCAAAATGTATCATTCGGAAGTGAAGCACTGTGTTCAAGCAAAGATAGGTAAAGACTACATTGTCATAGTAGATGAGAAACAAATGCCTGGTTTGCGTAGAAGAATTTTTATCAGTATGAGATGACCCATCGCTGAAGTGCATAAAGGTAGATGGGGACCTAAGTGTTTGAACCAACCAAAAACCATACATATTTGTATGATGGAGTAAATCATGAATATAATGGCGCTGAAAGAGAAATAGGTCGAAGGGATAACTTCCACACTTGTAAGAAAGAGAGAGGACCAAGATATTTGAGGGAAAAGTGATAGCCAAGTTGGGAAATAAAGTCAATGATGAATAAATAAGAGTATAATTAATGACAATGACAATTATGTTATCAACGAAAACAAGAGTATAGAGAGTTTAACCAACCTGATTAAATAAATAATGAAGTGTTGGAGCGATAATTCATCCATTTGAAGAAGGGAGCCACGGAGCTCATGGTACTACGTAAACGAGAAGCCTGCTTGAGACCATAGATAGCCTTGTGCATGCACAAACATAGGTGGGATGAGACTGATCAGTGTAGCTGAGAGGTTGAGACATATATGTATAATCAACACTTGAAAGCTGGTAAAGACCTTTTGCAACAAGGCAAACTTTGAAACTATTGATGGTACAATCAAGTTTCATTTTATTTGAAAATGCCCATTTACAAATTACTATGTTTTGAGGCAAAGTAGGGAAAATGTAACCACGCGCCATTAGGACTTAATGCATCAAACGGTGCCACACAAGATTTTTGAGAGCAAGAGAGATGGAAGGGTGTTCATATCAGGATGAGAAACAAGAATGGAGATTGGACAGGTTTGTGGATATTAGCATTGGTAAGATTGAGCACTTGGTAAGAGTTTCAGGCAAGGAACAGAGGTTTCCACTAAGAAGTTCCCAGGTATATCAGAGGTCTGCAAATTACTTCTCAGGATAGGTTTAATTTGATTGCACCTATATTTTGAGAGACAAATGAGTTGTGAAAGTTCAATTTCTGGTGGGATAATAGCACTAGTACCCAGCAGCTACACCCCTTTACAGATGGTAATGCACCACCAGCACCCATCATCCATTCTGTAGGTGTCCTAGCGACTGTGCGACCTGCAATGCCTCAGGCTGGTTGTAGAGAGCCCTCTGCTCCATTAGCTGGATGCGTGGGGGTTGGTTCGAAGTGTTATAATGGCCTACTTGCGAGAGTTTTTTTTTATTCCCTACCGATTTTGATAGTTTTTGAATGATGTCATTTAAGAGAGGTTTGAAAAATAAGTGCTTGTGAGTTTTATTGGGCATCGATTAGAAACCACCTATGACCAGTAGAGTGTGATTTTGGCTATCTTTCTCAACTCACCAATTGATGGGTTTTCCTCAAATTCTCTTCAGTTTTATCCTCTATAAAAAATGGTTATTAAAAACCACTCAAAACCGGAGCTCTTGTAAATGACCAAATCCCGTACTTTATAAAACGCCCATAATTGGTACCCAAAAGTCCCAAGCAGACCCTAAATGTGGAGAGATTGGCGACTACCAAGCTGTCCGAAAACTATTAAGCGACAGAGGTTCATGAATTGGGCAGAAAATGAGGATTATAACAGGACTATTGTGTTTGACGACGTTGGGGGTCATTAGAGTACAAAAGAGTTTGTAGAGGATTATACCTATGAGCGTGTTCCAATTTTCGATGAGGATCTCAATGCTGAGATCACCAATGAATAGTTTCCAGAATTTAAGAACGTTACAATGGTCATTCCATGGGCATACCTAAGAATGCTACTGATGCTCTACTTTCTATTGATGCCTTACTTGAGAAAGTATTCAAAATATTTGGAACCATAAAGAGTTATGACATTCAGGTTTGAAGCAACAGACTACAGGGATTTTGTTTGGTTTTGTGAAATTTGAGGAGGCAAGTTTTGTGACAACCATATCAATTCATCTTTTGTTATATGCTTGTCAATTTTTTCCTGTAGACTTCGCGAGTAACTCCCCACCATTTTGAGACATGATTGATCCTATATGCTTGGTTTACTGCACTACTTTATTAATCCAACCTCTTTTATGTTCATTTTATTCTGAGTTCTTTGTGAGCTTTTTTAATTTGTTTGGAGAGTAGTGCTATCTCTTATTTCTTATTGACTTTTGTCTCTTGAACAATGCAGTCATTGTAGTTGCTCGTTCATTTTATCAAATTTGTTGCAATTCCACCGCACCAAGATTTCTCTCATAACATGTCCCTTTAAGATGTTTACTCTTATCAGCATGTCGATCTTGAAATCTGTATGTTCATTTAAATCTTAGTTAGATCGAATTATTTGTTTGATTTTAATGAACTCCATCATGTTGTAATTTGTAAAGAGTTTGAGGAAAAATAATGGCAACTCAATTCATTCAATACTACATAGAACAATATACAAAGAATGCAGTGGTCCTAGTGGAGACACTTTGAGACAAGCTAAAATACAATGTTTCCACTTAAGGCTAGTATTCTCTAAATGTGATAATACAAAAGATATATACACTTGGTAGATAACGACAAGTGGTGGTAGAGTTATGTTTTATCTCTAACACATACTTTACTCAAAACTTTAAATTTGGTGATTAATGCTAGTATTCTCTAAATGTGATAATACAAAAGATATAAACACTTAGTAGATAACAGATGACTGGTGGTAGAGTTATGTGTTATCTCTAACACAGTTTACTCATAACTTTAAATTTGGTGCAGTTGGATCAACCTCCATTGTTCTACCGTGAAACCAACCCCCAACCGCGAAAGCATACCCTTTGGCAACAGTCGTCTGATTTTACTGGAGGTCAAGCTTCAATTTGGAGGTATTCATCATTCAATCCTTATGTATTCTTTCATAAAGAATAATGTTATGTAGTATAACATCAATATATGTGACTTTAGGTGATATGTCATCTTAAATTAAACGCATATCCCTACTTTTAAAATGGTCTATCAATTAATAACACTTGAATGCCATCTTTATTCTTTTGTAAATATACTTTGGAATTTTGTCGTTATCAGAACTTCCATGAGAATTTGATCATCTATCATGTACATCTTGTAGTGAAGTCGATTCACATGTCGATAGGTTCGACTGTGGACACTCTTAAGAAAGAACAAGAAGCTATACTTTTCAACCGAGTTGAGTTCAACATTGAATAATATTTGTCACTCTTTGACCAGGAGACATTATGTTCAATTCGCACCGGGAATCCTCGACAAACACTTCCCAATGCTTTTGCAATGTGATGAACGAATGTTCGCATTGAGCCATCAACCCTTTCCACGCCAAGAATCTCCTTTCTTCGACTCAAATATTTTTGGATGTTCGGAATCCACCTTCAACATGTATGGACATGGATCGAGATTTCTCCCCGGTATGCAATATCCGTATCAAGCTTATCCTACAAATACATCAGGTACGAGATTAATTTTGTAAACAATGTTGAAATTTTTAGGTTCTAATTTTGGGTATCTCTATTATTTTGTTGCAGTTAAGGATTTCCATAGTACAATGTCAAACTATCAATTTTTGCCTGAAAACCAGACTGGTTGGGGACAAGGAGGAAGTTTTCCTACAGAAGAAAATATTCAAGTTGCAGCAGCACCTATTAATTCAGTAACACAATTTGCCGATCCATTTTTCGCTCATCCTTCACCGAATTATGTGGGAGATTCCGGGATACCTAATCCAAATGCACGAGTTTTATACAATGTTGAGAATCACCTGCTTCAAGATTCTCAAGTTGTGTGCTGTGATGAGACGAGCCTCAATTCAAAAGTTGAGTCAACGTATTCGTTGCTCGATCCGCTGGAGGTGAATTCTAGCAATATATTTGCTCCGATAGACGCGAATCCTAATACTCAAGTGATGCAGAATGGCATTGAGAATTCAATGTCAGATGGTTTCTATCCACAATGTATAAGTTGGATATCTCAATATTCTAACGAAAATGTCACGATGCAGCCGGGAGTAAATAACTTGGTTTATCCGTTCGTGTTGGAAGGTTCGACCGATGGAAATTTTTCTTCTTCGAATTCTAATCCGGATATCAAGAAATGGACTTGATATCTACACAAGGATTCTAGAATTGTGTTTCCTTCGAAATATATATCTGCTCATGCTTTGTAAATTTCTTGAAATAATGGACTTTTAACTATGACAGCAGTTTTAAGTTTACAAATTTACAATTTGAAAGAAGGAAAAAGTTACCCTTCTTTGATTTTTATTTACCTGAAGTGTTGGTATTGGAATTGAAAATTCCGAATTTTTTGAGAATAAAAACATGACAATTTAATCTCCGTTTGGATACAAATTTATAAATAGTTTATCAATTAGACTACGTCATTGCCCTAATGGTTTTTTGGCAACGTAAGTCCAACAATCATCGATCTTGATGTCAAAAAAACCTTTATAAAGGAAACATAAGCTTTCTTGTCCTCTTCTGTAGAATCTCATCCTTACGGCCTACAATCAAGAATAAACAACTTAGTAGTTACCCGATCAAAAAATCCAATATAAATCGGAACTCATGTTCAAAAGGCTTAGACTACTTTTGAACTTTAAGTACACACTCACACAATAAAATATTTTACATGTATATAAAAAAAATTTCCTACTTTTTAATCATACATTCTTCTAAAAATCATTATTCAAAACTCTTTTTTCTTACCAAAATGGTTGTCAAACAGGCTCTAAGGACGACACTTTGGTGCCCATATATGACGGATTGTATCAATGTGTTTAGTACATTCTTATATAGATTATTGACTATCGAAATATACAACTACATCATCATTTAAACACACAATTCTTTCAACAAGCCCTTAAGCCACAAAGTTTCTTTGAGTGCTTCATTAGTGGAATATATTTAAAATCGATCGTGAATAGTGTAATTATGTATTGACGTTGAGACTATGAATTGAAAAATGCAACTACGTATTGAAGCCCCTGTTTGGCACCCATTATTTTGCATTTTTGGGGGTTGAAAATTTTTAGAATAGTGACTGATGGGAGAATGTATCGTTGAAATGAAGAGAGAATAATAATAATAATAATAATAATAATGCAACTATTCACGGCAAAACAAAATATAATAATAATAATAATAATAATGCTAATGATAATGATATTCATGGCAAACCCATTATATCTAAGCGTGCCCGAAGTCTTGGCTCCGAGACTTCGACTACCCTGAAATACTCGACCAGTGGACCTCCAATCTCCTTTGCCTTTTCGTCACTGTCGCTGCCCCACACAAAGTTTTGTGGTAGAGTTTAACATACCACTGAACTCAGAGGTGGGAATATTATTGTTGCATTCCACAATTATCCATATTGCATGCTATTAGCAGGGGGGAAAAAAAAGAAAAAAATTATTTGACTCTTCATGTGCCACATGAACCAGACAAGGGAAATTCTCGTCTAATGACTCTTGTTATTTGTACATAATTTGGTGTACATCAAGGGATTCACCCCTCGCAGGAGGGTGGGGTCCACTTGGAGAAAATATTTTTTATTCAAGTGGGTCTCACCCTCATGTGAGAGGGTGGATACCTTGATATATACCAAATTATGTACAAGTAGATAAACTCATTGTACAATTACGACATTTCTAGCTGAAATTTGACGGGTAAATATATCAGTAGCTTGAACCATTTTAATTGACATTGAAAACCAAATTTATTTGAATTGCCATGGTTTTTATCAATACTATCTAGCATTTCCGTCGCAATTTTGTTGGGTTTTACACGAATTGTGAATTATTTAAGTATTTCATCAACTTTATTTAAATTTTCTTAAATGACATTTTCAATTAAAGGATTGACTCGTGAATATGGATATTTAAGAATTTTTTTAGCCGGAGACTAATTCGTTTACTTAAAAAAAATATAAAAATAGACTAGTCGAAAAAATTTCTCGATTTTTTTTTTTATTAACAAGAATTCAAGATATATTAATGTATTTATATCTGGAGTTTGTTATATCTAGACTAGAGTTGCAAACTCATGTAATGAACATTCGAATCTCTAAACAAGGCCAAAATCTAAGGTTATATTCGTCATTTAGACGTGCGAGTTTCACAATGTGTAACCCAATCCGGATATGCCACGTTGAACCTATGACAGCAGATTCTGCGTTGTCAAATCCTGATTCATCCATTACATCCTACCAGGCCACATCAGAAGCCCCGAGTTAAACTCGGTGCAAACCCAGCTTAAAGCCAACAGAACGACTCACCTACATAGGTCTCACTGTATTTTACGCTCAGTCTCACACTCTCTCTCTCTCTCTAAAACAGCCATGAGGATACTGCCGAGAAAGGCACCAATGAACAGCCGTGACTTTATCTCTCTAGCCATTACTATCTCTCTGCTTCTCGCGATTTCCACTGCTGAAGTTTTCTTCGAAGAACGCTTCGAGGGTAGTGTTCTCTCTCTAATTAATGGAAATCGGAATAATTTGTTAATTGGGATTTAATTTGCTGTCATTTTTATGAATATTCTGTTTTATGATGGATATTATGATTAATTTGTGGAAGATCTTGGTTTATTTATGTTATATATATTGATCTGATTGTTTTGGATGAAGGAATGTACTTTAGGTCTAAATGCTTTTGCATTGTCGACGCTTTGGTTTAGAATTTTCGTGCTCTGATTGTGAAAATGCTGAATTAATTGTTCGACGTGTGAGCTATGATTGGACTGAGTCTTTTGTACGCGAGTCGTTAAATTTAGGGTATGTTGGACGATTAATTGTCGATTCACGTCTTGAGCTTTTGTTTGATCTGTTTTAATACACTGTAATTATATAACATGCGGTAGTATAATCACGGCTGATGGTGTAGCCCCTTTCACATTACGTTTCCTGTGAAAATTATGGCAGAATTATAACGGGATAATCCTTGTGAGGAAGCTCAGTTACATTTACGAATGTCCCAGTGATTACTGTGCATGTCATGCATATTAAAGTAACTTTTGTATGATTCATGGTATTCTTGCTTCCCGAGGAGTGATAGTGAAGGAAACTACTCAAAATTATAAAAAAGTAAAGGAGCAGAAAGTAATAGAATATATGTAACGGATAACATAATGTGTCTGGTGCAAAAGTGAAGGCTTCTGTTTGCTTTTGGACGAGTGGCATTTCTCTATTCTTAATTTGGAGTATTTCTTCTTTTGTCAATATATCAAAATTGTCTAAAAAGAAGAGAAGACATAAGATTCATTATGTTTTTCCTTTCGTTGAATGAAAAATCTAACTGCTTCTTGGATCGGTTGTCTTGTGCGGATTTTTATTTTTGGTAATTTTGAAGATGGATGGGAAAACCGTTGGGTTAAATCTGAATGGAAGAAAGATGAGAACATGGCTGGAGAGTGGAATTACACCTCTGGCAAATGGAATGGAGATCCTAACAACAAAGGTAACCTTTTTAGTTTGTAATGTCCGTGAGCAACATATATCTACATAGTTATTTACGTATAATGGAAACACAAAAAATTAAAGGGGTGTTAGCATATATGTCAAATCCAGGTATCCAAACCAGTGAGGACCATAGGTTTTATGCCATCTCAGCTGAGTTCCCTGAATTCAGCAACAAAGAGAAGACCTTAGTGTTCCAGTTCTCTGTAAAGCATGAACAAAAGCTTGACTGCGGTGGTGGATACATGAAATTGCTGAGTGGTGAAGTTGATCAGAAGAAATTTGGTGGTGACACCCCATACAGGTTATACACCATATTCTCTTTCGTCATGTTAGCTTTTTCTGTTCTTACTGGGTTAATGTCGTCCCTGTTGAAGTTGCTGATTGGTTTTATTACATGGTTGACTGCAGCATCATGTTTGGACCAGACATTTGTGGCTACACCACCAAGAAAGTACATGCTATTCTGACATACAATGGGAAAAATAATTTGATCAAGAAGGATGTCCCATGTGAGACTGACCAACTGACCCATGTATATACTTTTATCCTCCGACCAGATGCCACTTACAGCATCCTCGTTGACAATGAGGAAAAGCAATCTGGAAGCTTGTACTCTGACTGGGATCTACTTCCACCAAAGACGATCAAGGACCCTGAGGCGAAGAAGGTAACTGTTGCTCCAGATGATGTATCTTTTAGTGCTTTATGTTCTGGTGATATACTTTCTACATCTCAATGACAGCCTGAAGATTGGGATGACAAGGAATACATCCCAGACCCTGCAGACAAGAAGCCAGAGGTAAATGAACTGTAATTTTTATCCTCCGCTATATTCCAAAATGAATATTGGCAATAAGAGAACTAAATGGTAACAAGATGATAAAATTCATGGCTGCAGGGTTATGATGACATCCCAAAGGAGATACCAGATCCTGAAGCCAAGAAGGTGATTAAAGCTAATTTCCATTTTCCCTTGCTTACCAATAGTTAACTTGTATAAGCTGCTTTGCAATTACAGCCTGAAGACTGGGATGATGAGGAGGATGGTGAGTGGACTGCTCCAACTATCCCCAACCCTGAGTACAAGGGCCCATGGAAGCCAAAGGTTTGTGGAATCTCAATTTAGGTTTTTTGACATTGTTCGTTAAATAGACTCTTATAACTAGCTTCTGCCATTGCCAGAAACTTAAGAACCCGAACTACAAGGGCAAGTGGAAGGCACCAAGGATTGACAACCCAGGTTCATCATCTTCTCTTTTCAGTGAGCAAGTGCATCGCACTGGTGTCAGAAGTTTTAATGTTGGCTAATTTGATACTACCATGATTACAGATTTCAAGGATGACCCAGATCTCTATGTTTTCCCGAATTTGAAGTATGTCGGCATTGAGTTGTGGCAGGTAAAAGAAATGATTGTCCTTTCACGTGAATTTTTTTTTTGTATGAAATTCATTAAAATTCTCTGATGAGGAATAATATAAATTTTCAGGTGAAATCTGGAACATTGTTCGACAATATTTTGATTTGTGATGACCCTGAATATGCTAAGAAGCTAGCCGAAGAAACTTGGGGCAAGCAAAAGGATGTATGTGGCATCATTAGTTGTCAAAAGCATTTTCTCTTCTATATTTACTCGTACTTCAATTTTCCATGGGTGAAAACAACCCATTGATATGTGAACTATATCAATTTTCAGGCTGAGAAGTCTGCTTTTGATGAGGCAGAAAAGAAGAGAGAAGAAGAGGTAACTTAATCTCACTGGATAGCAGTCATTGAGTGGATTCTTTAATCTTTCTTTTAGTGAACATTTTTTTGTTTTTTTATACAGGAAACAAAGGATGATCCAGTGGATTCAGATGTAAGCCGTCAATCCTGTCTTCATATTTTATTGTTTATGAATATCTTTTTTTGCATCCTGATTATGAGGCCCTTTCTTTTCATAGGTCGAGGATGGAGATGATGATGCCGATGATGCTGAAGCTGACGATGTTGATGATGATGCGAAATCAGACTCAAAGGAAGACCCTACTGCCTCAGTGGATGATGATTTACATGTAAGAACATCAATCTATATTTATTTCAAATTCACGAGTAGTAGTCATTTGCTTGGTCTCATTTCATGTCCCATATTTTGCTTCTGTTCTGCAGGATGAATTGTAGGGTGTTCAAGTACTAGTTTTCTGCTGATAACGTGGCTCGGAAATTCTTCCTTCTCTACTTTTAGTTGTTTAGATATAGAGTTTTTCTTATTGAGGAAAGAAGCATTTGCAGGGCTGCATGATAATATATGTGCCTGATTGCTTTGGTTTCATGTGACTTGCATTTAGAATTACAAGAGGACTTGTTTTATTCTGTTCTGTTTTAGATTTAACCTTAAGCCTGAATTCACTTTTTTGTTCTATCTATAAACCTAAGTTCTTTAAACTGAGTTCCGCACCTTTGACATGTTTGGTAAGTCGAATTAAACGGAAATGGACTGAACTACTCATGAATTTTTCACATAAGCTTAGTATGTGTTTGTGAGAAAATTTGGGAAAAAAAAATTAGGGAAAAGTTGTGTTTGTGGGATTAAAAATGATTTTAAAAAATCTCCTCCAAACTCGTCTTAATCTTGAGTCAAACTCTTAATTCTGAGTGAGTGTTTTGTTGTAATCGTGGAATTTGGATCAATGAGTTGGAAATCTCATAATCGACGTGTAATGAAACAAGATACTTCAGAACTACTCGTTCTTATTCAGAAAAGTCTAATAAGATTTTATGTGTTCATTTTAAATAAAATTATATCCATCTAGTTACTCTACTAGTCCTTACACGACTATCCATCTGCATTGAGGACTATATCACTTTATTTAAAGCACAATTATATCAGTTTAAATAGGATATAGACTAGTTCAGATTGAATAGAACTCTACTCTATCCATTTAGTTACTCTATTCGTCGAGTCCTCACACGACTATCCTTCGGCATTGAGGTCTATATCAATTTAAATAGGGCTCTACTAGTTCAATCCAAATAGATCTCTCTCATATCAATTTATTCCTAATAAAACTTTTATCATTGTCAGCCAAACAAGGACTCTTAACGGTTCATTGAAATATGACCATCTTTATTAGTTTAGTGCAAGCACAACTCTATAACAAGAGACCTCCAATAACTATAAATTGAATCTCCTAAACTTTAACCTATGTTTGAATTCCATAATTCTCAAAGAATCTGTTCAAGTCCAAATTATTATTGGCAATTCCTTAGTCAAAATCATATGATAATTGAATTGTATTAGGAACTTATCAAATTGTAATCAAAGTCAAAATATGAGTTATTGAGTCCTCATTATAGCAAACGAGTTGAAATTGATAGTATATGTTTTGAAGGAGTCCGAGATGTATAAAAAGATCACATATGATCAAAAGAATGTAATTAGAAGTTTAAAGAGTGTTAGAGAGCCGTACAACTTATGCTCTAAATTCTCAATCGCAACTTGCAATATATTTTTCACATAGAAAACATTGGAATTTGGATAAGACTATTTCTAGAATAATTGTATCCATTTGAGTTAGCTTTTCAACTCATTTTGAATCATCTCAATCGAACATCGGAAGAGAAAGTTGTGATAAAAATACTGATGATTGTTCAACTATTGCTCGCCTGTCGCTGGCTTGGAACTCTCGAAGAACAGATCGATGTTCAAAAATCTATTTTGCTTCTAATACTTAATTTTTCAACCCCTTTTTATCACAGACATTTTTCCCTACATATATCCTATCATATAAACGTCCAAAAGTGTGTTGAAACATATTTTACATAGATATCATTCATTTGAAGATCCAAGATTCAAAAATTCAACCATCATATTATTTGAGACATAATTTCATTCAAACTTTGATTTGTTGATTTAGCATTATTGTTTTATATTTACAAGCCAAAACACACAAGATCTTTTAATTAAACACCATATTATTTAATCCACCGGAGATAAATCGACACTAAGGATCGGGAGTTGTTGCAGAAGCACAAATTCAGGAAGATTAAGGTTAGATGCCAAAGTCGGTATCTAACGTCATGAGCATACAGTTCAAGAGGGCATTGCTGCTATTGCAATGACCCATAACTTCTCCAAGATCGAATGCCCAATGGTCGGAATTATCACCTCTCATCCCCCTTTCCTCTCGTCCGCACAAAATCAACTATTGAAGTTACCCTTAATTTTTTTAAAAAAAAATTGCAGTCTAATTCTTGATTTATAAAACTCAATATCTCTCACTTTATCCATAATTGTATGCGGGTAATATCAATTTCCAATACAATATAACTTGATATTGGGACCTTAATTTAATCATTACACGTTTCTATGAGATTCAATTAATTCACAAAATGCCAAAAAACAAAGGAGACTGCCTAATTGATTCTCATATAAACACCAAGTAAAAGTCAAACTTTTGAAGGTTGTATCCTTTAATCAAACAAAAATTGTTTCTTGATTCGGGAAGGAAAAAAAAACCCAACAACAACCAAAAACCCAAGTTTCCAAAAAAAAAAAAAATTCCAAAAATTCTGAAATTAAATTCCCAGAAATTCTTTATTTTGTATTTTAGGGCAAAAATTCGCATACTTGAATTGTAAAACACAATAAATGAATTTCAACCCTAAATTTTTTTTTTCTTTTTTTTTGTCAATTGTTTAACGTGGAGCCGGCTCTGATACCGCTTGTTAAACTTTATGGAAATTTAAACTTGAAAATCTTATTATTTTATTGTCAAAATATTTCATGTCAAATCATCAAGAAAATTAATAATACGGAACCTACATTAATTCTTTGAAAATAATTATTCAATACTGGATTTTGAATCTTAATTATTGATTTTTTTGGTTCTTGATTTTGATTTTGGTTTCTTGCTCCATAATTTTGATTGTCTTGTTATTCGATTTAATTGCTTAAATCATTCTTCTTGATTCTTTTTTTTTTTTTTCGATTCTTGTACTTAATTGTGGATTTTGGATTTTTAATATGCTTTCTCTTGTATTCTTGTGTTGATAAAATGACACAAAAAAATGAGAATTTGCATATGAATTGTGGATCATAACCATATTTAGTCCATTATCAAATACAACTATAATGGATTTGGTCTCTACACATATAATCCGGCCCAAATTGAAACAAGAAGCAAAGTCATCATTTTAAACAAAATAAAATTTGGCGAGCAACATGAAACTTCACAGTAAGTCCATTGGCAACAATGTTTCTTTCTCTGAAATATTAGATCTTAGTCTCTCTTGTACTTCTTTTGCGGTTTTGAAAGAATATGGTTTTGATACAAATGTGACCCGCGTAATGGTTTTGAAAGAATATGGTCACAAGTTGGAACTGCCTCTCTTGTACTTCTGCTGAGGCTAACCCAAGTGTTCAACCTCACGACTTTACACTGGGACTTCGGAATTTCTTTCAGGAAATTGGATAAATCTGAGAAAGGTCGAGCATTTCCATCAACCACTACTAAACTCGAACTTGATAAATCTTTAGAATTCGATATTGTATGATCATGTTCGTGTACTTTATTGCTCTGTGGAGACTTGTTCGAGTTTCCATCAAAACTTAGCTCTGTTCTAGCAGATGAATTGAATAGGTCGTAGAGTTCCATCTTGTGTTTTATCCTCTTGAGGGTACGAAAAAGATCTTTACTATCGAAACTTTGACATCAAAGTATGAGGACTTAACGATATTTATTCTTTGCTTATTGTCACATTTATGTTATACCTTTTTTATCATATGCTTATCATCAATTTTCTGTTCATAATTATATTTAGTCTTCAATAACGGTTTTTATACAAATACATCGTTTACGTACTTTGAACAAGGGCAAAATTTTCAATCCCGTTTTATTGTTTTTCAATATGAGGAACAATTAAGTCATTTTTGTCCTAATTATTTGGACGAAAACAAGATTTGCTAATTAATGAAAATTCAATATATAAACGCGACGAAAAAAAATTAGGAATATGAGTGCAATACAAAACAAAAATTTAGAATATTTAGTGAAATTCAACAGTGATGAAATAATAGAAATCTTGTGGTGAACCTAGAGAAAATATAAATTAATTCTTATCATCTTCAAAAAAAAAAAAACACTAAGAGCACCAAACTGGGCGTAAAATTCCATGTAGTTAGTTCATCAAACTCACTACATTGTTAAGTCCGCCACCCCCAACGGACATTTCGAAGCTCCATTAAACCCCTTCTTCTTCTTCTCTCTTATAAAACAAATCCAAAACACGCACTCGTTCACACACGACAAATTTATCTGAAAATGCAATCTGCAATTTCTCTCTCGCTCTCTTCTCCTTCGCCGATCACCAGATCGGACTGCACTGCTGCAGCCGCCGCCAATGCGTATTTGTGTACGCCGAGATCGCTCCGATTTTGCGGTCTAAGAAGAGAGGTGTTTGAATCCAAGTCGTTTAATTCGTTGTCCGTTTCGACTCGATTAGTGCCGTGTTCTAGAGATTCGAGCTTTAAGAAGGTTTATGCTGCGTTGCAAAGCAATGGAAAGCCGTCCAAGGGAGGATTTGATTATGATCTTGTAATAATTGGAGCTGGTGTTGGTGGACACGGTGCTGCACTTCATGCTGTTGAGAAGGTATGACTAAAGTCTGAGTATGCTAATTTGTTTTCCTTTGAATTCAGCTGCTTTTTTCTTTTTTAAATTCAGTTAATCTGTTGTAAGCTTCAAGGACAGTAGTTATTAAGATTTTTATTTTGTTAATTCAAGGTTCAATAATACTTGGAGCAACTAAAAGTTCCAAATACATCACTGTTAAATAAATTTCTTTTAGTTGGTTAACATATTTTTTGTTTCTTCTACCAAATGTTTATGAGCTAAGGCGAGAGCTTGATTTATTGCACACAGCAAGGGAGGAACTTTGTCTACTTACTTTCCAAGGATGTTAAGTAAAAATGCATTCTTGGTCCAAAATACTAATGTCCATGTGACATACCTATATTTTGATTGTATTATTATATGTGATGCCAGACGTAAAGCATTTTTCTATATCTATTTAGCAGACAATCATGAGAGCATAATTAACTAATATGTACTGCAGGGTTTGAAAACTGCAATTATTGAAGGAGATGTTGTCGGAGGAACTTGTGTAAATAGAGGTTGTGTTCCTTCAAAAGCACTTCTGGCTGTCAGTGGCCGCATGCGAGAGCTTCAAAATGAACACCATATGAAGTCTTTCGGTCTACAGGTACTTCTTATTCTAACATTCAAGGTAGATCAGTCACCATCTTATTAAATCACACTTGAGACTGCAAGGTTCTGATATAATTTCTTTATGTACAAGTTTCATCATCAGCACAGCCAACTGTAGTTCAGTTTTTTCTATTAATCATGCTCAGTTCACAGAATACTCAGAATCATATAATGTGTATACAAATCCTTTGCTTTGCCTTATGGTAATGAAAATTCTATAGGAAGTTATTTGAACTTCCGATAATTACTTGGCCTTTTCAAAGCAGTATGATAAAATGATCATTGTGTATCAAGAATGGACCTTCAGAAGATAAACATAAAGAGTTAAATAATAGCATATCTGAAAATAATATGAGTTCACTTTACCTTTTTCTTCCTAAAGTATAGAATAGAAGCTCAAAGCTTGAATAACCACTTGTTTGAAATAAAATGAGACAAATCATTTGTTCTTTTGCTCTGTAAATTGGTTAGGTAAACAGGAAGCTTATCTTTGCCCAAGATTTGCATTTAAATATTCATATCCAGTTATCTGTGGAAGTCATGCGAACATCCGTTGAAAAATCAGTTGAATGATTGTTGATTTTTTTCCTTATCATGTTCTTTTAATTGGTGTATACTTCCCAACTTATCAAACACCACATGCCACAACGATAGGTTGCAGCCGCTGGATATGACAGACAGGGTGTTGCCAATCATGCAAACAATTTGGCCTCAAAAATTCGAAGTAATTTGACCAATTCAATGAAGGCTCTTGGTGTTGATATATTGACAGGCACTGGTACAATTTTGGTAGGTTGATGTATATTCTCGTCAGTATTCTAAAGTCTGAATTCTTGTGTTATTCCTTATAACTCCGTTACTAGAAAATCAAACTTACTGTTTCGATTTTAGAAATATTTAAAAACTACAGCATAACAATTATACGCATATCCAGGGCCCACAAAAGCTTAAGTTTGGAAAAGGAGATTCTGGGGACACTATCATAACAGCAAAAGACATAATAATTGCTACCGGTTCTGTTCCCCTTGTGCCCAAGGGAATTGAAGTTGATGGTAACTACTTGTTTCTTCATCATCTTTTATTTTTAGCGTAATTTTCCTTTATTTTTTTCTTGTCTTAACAAATTAATTATTTGTGTGGCAACACAGTTGGAAAGGGGAAGGGCGAGATGGAGGATTCTTTTGTTATTGTATCATAAAATATGCCAAGGTTTCTATAAAAAATAAGATGCACTGGTCTCATTGACATGTAAAAATGCTCTGTAATTTCCTCGTTGGTTTCACCGTGCTCTATACTTATTACTGCATATATTAGAGTGCTTTTCCAATTCTATATATCAATTGTGTTGAACAAATTTTGGTTCAGACCACTCAAATCCACGTCACTAACCTGTTAAGGATTCACTCGCTTATTGTCTGAGTAACTAAGAGAAAAGAGCCAATTTGGCACTAGTTTTGACTTGGTAGTGTTTCATTGCGTTCTTATACCTTTTCTGTCATACTGCTTGGCTGAGGTGTAGTGCTTATTCATTCACAGTTTGCTCATCTTTCATTATATACATACTTGCTGCAGGTAAGTCTGTAATAACCAGCGATCATGCTCTTAAACTGGAATTTGTTCCCGAGTGGATAGCCATCGTAGGAAGTGGTTACATTGGACTTGAATTCAGTGATGTCTATACAGCACTTGGAAGTGAGGTGTGACATTTATGCTATTTCTCATTTTGTATAAGATGATAAAACCTCCACATGTTTTAATTGTTTTTGGGAAAAATAAGGAACAAAAGAAGGGAAGAAAAGGATAGAAGAGAAAAAGAGTTACAATTATAAGAAAGAAATAGAGTGAAAAAATAGAAACAGCAAAGCTTATGAACATAACTGCCATTTTTGTTTTTCATATATTATTTTTGGGAAATTTTGAATACCCACTTTGATTATTGATATTTAGACAAATTTAAATAAAACAAATTATAGGTTTCCTTCTCTTTTTATATAATAGTAAAATGAACATCCATCAGACTCAAAGTTGAGCATAGTTGAACTCCTGCAGGTTACATTTATTGAAGCTTTGGATCAACTCATGCCTGGTTTTGATCCTGAAATTGGAAAATTAGCTCAACGAGTTCTTATCAATCCTCGCAAGATTGACTATCATACTGGTGTATTTGCTAGCAAGGTAATTGATGAAACTCATAATGCAACTCAGTTGCCTGTTGCTTGCCTGCCAATAAATAAACACGGATATTCGACTTTCACATCGCGATTTTAACTGCGATTTTAACTTTGATCTACAGATCACTCCAGCAAAGGATGGAAAACCAGTAATAATAGAACTCATCGATGCAAAGACAAAAGAACCAAAGGGTACAGTGGAGGTAAGTTTCAGATGTCTTTTTCTGGGGAAATATTTAGGACCATAGATCCTACATATGTGATATATGTAACCTTTTATTTCAAGTATGGAGTATCCATTTGCTTGACACATAGTTGACCATTTTTTGCAAATGAATTAATATTCATTTGTAGAAATCATCAGGAAAAATGAAGAGTGATGCTGTGATGCATAATAACATGTTAAAGTCATGTATCCTGGAATATAATAACATTTTTCTGAAATTTTGGTTGTTCTTGCACAATTGATATTTTTTAATAGTCACTATTGCCAACCTAGCAACGCTAAGCTGAATAAGGTTTAGCCTTTTGTTGTACTGTTGCCACGCCTGCTCTAACCCTATGTATTTCCCCAAGAAGTGTTTTCTCCACTTGTTATGTACTGTCCTAAATTTTCTGTGGCTGCCTTCAGGTAGATGCAGCTCTTATTGCAACTGGAAGGGCTCCATTCACTCAAGGACTAGGGCTGGAAAATGTATGTTGTCTGGCATAATCAATTCCTAAAGCAGAAAAATGGAAATTAATTTTAAATTTTGAAATATCTTTTATCTATGCAGATTAACATACAAACTCAACGTGGATTTGTCCCTGTTGACGAACGCATGAGAGTAATTGATGCAAATGGAAAGTTGGTAAGTCACGAGTTCCATTTGCTTATTTCAGATGGTTTAATAGTCTTTATTTTGCTATTATTTGTGAAGTTCATAACTTTGTCTACTGACATTCCTTTCTGATAATCAGGTTCCTCACTTGTATTGCATTGGTGATGCTAATGGAAAAATGATGCTTGCTCATGCAGCAAGTGCACAGGGAATCTCCGGTAAAAACCCAAGATAAATTTTTGGGTGATTGGATATTCTTTATCTACTTATATCTGTTCTTAATTAACTTCTGGCATTGCCCTTTTAGTTGTAGAGCAAGTCTCTGGGAAAGACCATGTCCTGAACCATTTAAGCATCCCGGCAGCATGCTTTACCCATCCCGAAATCAGTATGGTTGGGTTAACAGAGGTATCAAGTTTATTTTCTCATCCCCCCCTCTCTGTCTCTCTCTCTCTTTGTGCAGTTCTTTTGTCCCCAAGCCTGGCATTAGTTGGAATGAATATGGCTGTAAATAATTTCAGAATGTAACTTTCTTTATATGGTTAAGTAGATGTACAGCATGTCCTTGTGAAAATAACCTTAGAAATCATCTATCTTGTACAAATAAACATTCAAGTTGATAAAATCAAAACCTAAAAGGATATGATTGAGATCATGACTGACAATGATTCTCTTCTTTTTTGCTTTTCTGCTTTTACTAGTAGAATTACTGTACATCATCATAGATGCACTCGAATATTGACCACCACCCATCAAGTAAGCATTGAAGGAGTGGAGGAAACTTGACCCAGCTGAACCGTTCTTTTTAAGTTACGCACTTTCTCAGAGTGTTGCCTCTATTCTACATCTAAAAGTTTTGAGCAAGATTTATTTAGAAGACTTGTGAAATAATCTTCAGGTGGTAAGAAGCCATGGATATATACAAATTACTTTGGGGTATTGTGACTGTTCCAAAACTTGTTCAAAACTCCACAAAAATGGATGGGTTTGGTAGATTGCTAGGTTTCACGAAATACATCCCATGTTAGGTTTATTTATGAGATGTTTACATATTATATTCCATGTGATAGTGGTGATTTAGTTGTAGAATTCATTCTGCTAACCAGCTGTGGTACTGTGGTAACAGTGTTTAGCTGTGTCCAGTCCTGCATTGCAATATTTGTAGCTGGTCTGCATTTTTCGAGAAAAAATATCATATCTTAGTTCGTGTTTTGGAGAAGAAAATTTTCCTATTGCCTCCAATAGATTACAGGAGCTGATTTTATCGCCCTTCAGATATTATAGTAAATATTGAGAACAGAAACTTTCATATTTGTTCTGATTAGCTTGCTACTGTAGTGCCTGTCTGGAATGCGCACGTGCTCGAGCACAGAGAGAGAGAGAGAGAGAGAGGGACAGGAGGTTTTTTATTAACACCTTTCAAAATGACAAGAATTTATTTTTATTTTACTTGATCTTAACACTCTTTCTATATTAATTCCTTGCATCCATTTTCCAAAAAGTTCATCCTTGTGCATGGGTTTTGTGGTAAAGGTTTTATATCCATCTCAACTAGTGGATAGGACTTTAAAGAAATAGAAAAAAGATGTATAGTTTATTTCTTGCGGGTGACTTTTCTGAATATTGTCATCTGTTCTATAAAACTTTGCTTGAATAATCTTGACTTTTTCAGCCTCAAGCAAGAGAAAAAGCCGAGAAAGAGGGATTTGAAGTGAGTATTACAAAGACTAGTTTCAAAGCTAACACAAAAGCCCTTGCTGAAAATGAAGGAGAAGGAATTGCCAAGGTGATGTAAAATTCTTTATAAATTGTTGTGTATAAGTATGAATGGTCAATAGTCTGTCATCGTTTACTTCATGAAGCAAAAGGTGGATAATTTGGGAGGGGATCAGCTTCATCTAAATATACACACACAATTGTTCTGCAAATTCCACGCCCTAGATATTCTCCTACCTAAGTCGAATCTGTAATCCTGGATCTGCCCACTAATCTACTACAGTTTTTTATTTTGATTGGAAGAGAATTAGTATTAACCAATCCTGTTATTTTCTTGCAGTTGATTTACAGACCAGATACTGGAGAGATTCTTGGGGTTCACATTTTTGGGCTGCATGCTGCAGACCTCATACATGAAGCATCAAATGCCATAGCCATGGGAACCCGTATACAGGTAAATTTTGCCTTTGCCTTTACATTTGCATTTGCTGCTATATGGAAAGGCAAATTACTATGAAACCTACAACTGGTATGACAAATAACTTGTCCAGGCCAAGGATGCATGTCGTTATTCTGGTAATGCCTGTAATGTATATCCAGTCATAAGGCATGTTAAATCACTTGGAAAACCAAATACTCAAGGCATGGAATTATTTGTATCGTTAACAAAATGTAAATAGTATTTAGATGACATCGATGGTATAGAGTACTCATCTACCTGTTTCATTGTTTGTATTTCCAAATCTGTTGGCCACAAATGTACTTTTCTTTGCAGAATTTTCTTTTCATAAATTATATTCATTGTGCCTGGATGGATTAGCTTTAGCAATGAAGTTCATGATTAAAAAATTGTTGCGTACGAGTAGAAATGAATGAACCCTTTGACTTTCCATTCTCTTGCATACAATGTGGGGAAAAAAAAATAAACTAGCTCTGGGGCTTTCTTTTCAGTTTCAAAGCTTGTAGGATTCACTAAGTTTTCTACATCAATTTAAATAATCTGCTTCTACATTCAGATGCTTATCGTTCATTAAAACTCTTAAATTCTGCAGGACATAAAATTCGCTGTTCATGCGCATCCAACACTGTCTGAAGTTCTAGACGAGCTCTTCAAATCAGCAAAGGTAATGTCTCCATTTTCTTTGTAGTTTTTTTTTTCCTTGATAGAATCCATAATTGCTCCCCGAGGCTTCATGTGGAGATGTAATAGAGAACAGCATGGTCCAATTGTGTCTGCATCTCGACCCTGTAAACACAAAAAATTGTTATATTGGAAATCCTAGATAAGATTGCCAAGTCGTTTCAAGAATCCCTTACATGCTCGCATATATACATTGCAGGTAAGTAGGAAACCCTCCCTAGGACCCGACCCGAAGTTCCCTCTCATTCTTCGCTGGTACATTAGATGACCTATTAAACACGAATTAGAATCATATGCATTGCATCGTGACAGTTTCTTCTATATATCGCATATATATTTTCAGTCGGGTCAAAGTCGTAGAATTTCAGCAATATGACTTGATATATATTTCTCTTAATGCAGGTCATTAGTTCTAGTCCAGTTGCTCAACCAGCTGCGGTCTAATCTTGTCTATTTAGTGAAATATGTGGCAATATTCTTTTTGGCCTAAACTTTGTGACCCTCCTGGACAATGCATTAGAGTTGTATTCAAGCATTGCTATCCTTCTGGTGCCCTAGGAATCCATTTTTTGTATTTCTTTAGTATCACAGCCCTGAGCCCTCAAGTTTGAGGTTGAAATTTATTTTAAAAACTCACAAATAACAGTGAAAAAACTCAATAAAATGATCACTTCCTNAAAAAAAAAAAAAAAAACTCGTCTTTTGGTGGGATGGCCCGTGAGCCAAATTTTTTTTTACTGAAATTTATGACGAGCCAGCTTGCACGTGAGCAGACGAGTGGCTCGCATGAGAAATTCGCTGCTTAGATCGTGCACATGGTTCGCCTCACTTAACATCCCTACTTGTATACACTATTATAGTTTCTTTTTGTAATATATAAAAAATTATCAACCATCTTACTAGACGTCATCATTCATTACCACAAGTAGAAAATGAAGGAAAAATATACTTATAAATAAATAGATGAAAAATGAGTGGTAGATAAATGATCAGTACTTCTAAGTCTCGCGAAATATAGGATAAAAAGTAATTTGCCCTCTTATAAATAATTTATTAACCATATCGAAACAGGAGCTTACGAAATTCAAATAAAAAAGTTGAGGTGACTAAAATAAAACTTTTCTCAAAGTTTGGTCACCTCTCGCATTTCGAATATAGTTTGCGTACTCCAAAAGGTACTGAAACAGCAAGAATCGTATTGGAGGAATTGCAATCCATTTGGAAGCTTATAAATGTTTCAATTGCACAAGTTGTAACAGAAGCTTTTTAATGAATACTTGCTGTTGCAAAATACTTTCTAGAATTTCATAAACATGTTTGTTTTTAGCCGTTAGAGTCCACTTTTAGTGAATTAACAAAAACCTATTATTAGAAAACGTGATCGGCAAGCATTTTTAGAATGGCATATCAATGAAGGATTGGCGTCTTTTCTAGTTTTTCATCGTAATTTTTAGATGAGGTAGTTTTAACGACTTCGATGGATTTTCACATTGCTGGTTAAGGTTTGCTTGTTGACTTATAATTCTTTGTGCACTCGCCCTTTGCAAGATTATTTTAAGGTTGAGATTTAGTCAATGTTGTACAATTTGTAATCGGGTTACTTTCGATGAAATATTGGCTATGTGAAGTTAGCTGTCCCGAAATATAGGTTATCAACAAATTCGATAAACGAATTTGTTTTGAGATGTTAGAATCCACTTTTAGTGCATTAACAAAAAAAAAAAAAAAACCTATTATTAGAAAATGTGATTTTCAATCTTTTGTAGGATTGCGTATCGAACGAGAATTGACGTCTTTTCTAATTTATTAACAGACTAATTTGATTTTTAGATGAGATGGTTTTAACGATTTTGATAGTGTTTCACATTGTTAACTTAAGGTTAGCTTGTATACTCATAATTCTATGTGCACTCTTATCTTATATTCTCAAAGGAAAATGATGAAAGAACTGGGCAAAATTCAGTTTATTTTTCAAACTGACCAATCATGTATAGACACATGTATTTCCTGGATTTGAGCCTGAATTTAACTTTGAATGCGTAGCAAAGTGAAAAGTAGGGTGGATTTGATAACCTTTGCTGGATCCTAAGCCTTGGCTCGTGGACTTATGACCACAGGTAAGGCAAAAGTGTTTGTGTTTATAACCCTATGAGTGAAGCCTTAACGTAGTGATTTAGGATGCAATTAAGGTCATTACAAGAATTCAACATTGTATCATAATATGCGAAGATCTCAAGATTAATTCACGCCACCATCTATTTATAAAAATTGTGCACGTGTAATATTAAAAGATATACATTAACATTAACTTGAACTCTTAAATGAAATGAAGGTCCTTTGACATCATGTTACGTGTAAGATGTAAAAAGTTTAACATTTATGTAATTTTGATGTTGGACGGTATGCACTTTACGCGTGCGCTTGTAATATAGATAAATTAAGGATGAAAAACTCTCAATGCAAAGGAGAAGTGTACGAAATCCTAAACGGTGACGTTTTCCATATGCCTAAATTATGTGAGTTTAGCATAAAACCCAAAAGTTATGCTTTCTTTAGTATACAACTTAGGCAGTTGCAAAAATCCCCAACGTCATCCTCTCTCATTTGTAATATATCATAATTCACATGTACAATGTGTCCATACTACAGAAATCAACAAAACTTGATAAACTCTAACCCCCTCAACCCATCCCCACCCCCACCCACCCCCCCAAACCCCATTTGTCTATAAACTATTAACAACAAGGCAACAAATATAACTAACTAACCAAATAATGAAAACAAATCCTCCCTTCATCACAAACATGGCTCAACCAAAATTAGCACAACCACCGTTACCACCACCATCTCTACCTCTGCCAGTGCCACCATCGGTTCCGAGGAGGAAGAAAGAATGTACTGACGATTATATCCATCCAGTACACAAAACCTTAGCCACTGCTGCAAACCTTGCCAATCTTCTACCAACAGGCACTGTCCTCGCTTTTCGTACCCTTACGCCTTCATTTTCGAACAAGGGCATTTGCCAATTGTCCAACAAGTTCCTCACAGCATTTCTAATTGCATTCTGTGCAATTGTTTGCTTTATCTCTTCCTTTACTGATAGCTTCATAGATGAAGGCAAGTTGTACTACGGCATTGCCACCTTCAAAGGCATGTACATTTTCAACGACAATAATAATTGTTCTCACGACCAAGAATCAGATGGAGAAAACTCGAGGAATAATACTATCGACTTAACTAAGTTCAAAATCGGTTTCATAGACTTTGTTCATGCATTTGTGTCGCTTTTCGTGTTCTTGATCTTTGCTCTTAGTGACTCTGATGTTCAAAATTGTTTCTTTCCTCATGCCGGAGAGAATATAAATGTTTTGGTGATGAATTTGCCTCTTGGAGCCGGGGTTTTTTCGAGCTTTTTGTTCTTGATCTTACCTACAAGGCGTAGAGGAATCGGATATGCAGAAGTACCAAGATCATTTAAATGATTTTCTGTACTGTCAATGTCGAACTATGTATACTTCATACTTTGAATGATGAATAGTTAAAATCTTTACTTTGTTATCGAAACTGACAAAGTCCTAACTCCAAGTTTTGTAGTCACACATCTGTGAAAAAAGGTCTTCGATAGAAAAGAGAATTCGATAAATTTAAGTAGAAATTAAATCCGTATAATTTTAAACAGTTTAAACTATTAGATGAAGTGATTCGGCCTAGTTCATCAGGATCACATCCGGTAGTAGGGTTCAAGCACGATTCTTCTAATTAGTCGTATCATAAATTTTCAGGCACGTTGGGTGGCCTGGAGGGGGCCAATATATTACAAGTCTAACAAATTGTTTTTTATATATATCTACACCAGAGGGCATTGAAAGGCTTCAAAAAAAAAAAATCGATTTTTTCTCGAAATTATGTGAAATCAACGAGATATTATATTTAGATGTTATTTTCTATTTCCACTCTTGAGTTGTATAATGCATTATATGGAGCACAATACCCCGTCACTGTCTCATCCCATCTCGATTTTTACTTTTACTTAATTTAATTATTTAATTATATTTTTGGATTTAAATCTTAATTAATAAGTAAATAATGTTAAAAATAAATAAGTGAAATGGAAAATATAGTGGGAAATGGGAATGTTTCAATCCCCGTCCTACCTTGCCTCGCAAGGGAATGGGAATGGCTATTCGATCCCATGTTGGAAATTTACTTAATCACGCACAACAAAAAATAAAAATAATTTCAATTCCCACTAAGAATCAGCTTTGTGTTTAGATATAAATTTTGATAGGAAGTATACTTTTGTTGAATTCTGCAAATTCATTTGCTAATCTTGAACTTGAACAATCACGATGGGCAATCCACATTTGTCCAATTATTCAGTCTCCAATGAATTAAACACAGGGAACAAGAATGAGAGAATTAGTGTTTCTCTTTTCTTGTGTTAGCATGATAATAATTGTGTGGTGTTATGATTCTTCAAACCTTAACAGTCTATTATTAAAAATTCAAGTGGGCTTGGCCAGTTTCTTAAACTTAACTCGGTCCGATATTTAATTAATTCAATTAATTAAATTTGATCAATTAATTAATTAATTTGGGCATATTAGCAAGCAACCCTATTAATTAATTATTCAATACTTGTTAATTAATTAATTGATGAATCTCACTCTTCTAATTTTCTTTTTGTGTACAACCCATTAGGTTTCTGGTAATGATACTTAACGACGTGAATTATTATTTTGACCTAATTAAAATCGACAAATTAAAATACACCTTTTAATTTATCACTAATTCACATCTATCTTCACAATTTGACATCTAGCAATATGTTAGACAATAAATGAACGAAAAATATCACGTGGTATGACAAAATCAAATTTGTTCATTTATCATGAAAATATAATCACTTTTTCAATATAATCCGATCAATTACGAGATATGAATGTGTGCCAATTTCAATTATCGATCATATCTTTGATTCCACTATTAAGTCGATCTGTCGATGTAAGTCCGAAACTCTTTTGGACTTATGAGTACGCATTGACTAAAGATTTCGTTATCAACTTAACTAAATGAAATGTAAATTATAATTTTTTACTATTTAAGAGTGACGAATTATATATTAATGATTCACAACTTTCATATGATTCTAGAAATATTCGAACGATGTCGTATTAGCGACTCTTGACAGAGCAACATTCAATATCACCAAAGTATGACTGTCTCCATATAAAGCACTATAATGACTTCAAGTCAAATGATTAATTTCACTATAGAGCATTAGAGATTAACCGCTGACATTCAAATAGTTATTTATGTGGAATTTCGCCCGGGGATTTTCAATATTTTGTTCTATAACAAAATATTCACGTGTTCATTTAAGTGTCATAACACTTTAACTTGTGAGATCATTTACTTACTTCACAAGTAAAAAATGTCGCGCGTGATAGTCTATTTGTAATAACGATATATGTATCTCTTTATTACTTACGACCACAGATGATGTAATATTCGATCATATGTAATTTGTATCTCACAATCACAACTTCTTGTAATTAACAAATTACCAAAACTTGAATTTACGAATTCTATTATTTAATTTATTAGAATATTTATTCAATTAAATAATAGATCTTACCATAAATTTGCATCGATTATATATATTAAAGTGTTTATGTTTAAAGTTGATTGGACTTAGAACATAACACTTACAAACTCTCATTTGCACTAGATCCAATCACTTATGTATTTTATATCATAAGAGTCTATATGACAATCATGCTTATACTGCAACAACTCTTAATCCGTGCATCTGCGATTTAATAAATTGTGGGAATTCGTTATTTCTTTACGTTATTTCCTTGTATTATCTCTCAGATAAGATGATACTACCTTAACATATGTTTGGATCATTGACAAGTCTTAGTTTCTTATATTTGGGAATGATTAGATTTTTATACTGTAAATCAATTCTCATTTTCAACCACACATTCTTCAATAAAATAATATTTTTCATCACATCAATAATTTTTTCTTCTTTTTCAACCATACATTTCCTATCATATCACTATTCAAAATCAATTCTTCCCTCAAAAATTTCTCACAAACAAGCTTTAAAAGTATTTATATCCAAAATTAAATAAATTTAGGGCATAACACTAACATCCGGACCCATTGCCTATTTAACCATCTCCCATACATCAAACACGCTTTTCTCACTATCCAAGAAGAAAATCATGTCGCTTCCAATAAAAATATCACATATGGAACCATCATTACTATGTTGTAAGCTTCCAAGTTAGGGCCCCATAATCCACGAAATATCACAAATGCATGGCATCTTAAGTAAGTAATATAATAGCGAATAAAGTATTATCTCTATGATAAAAATTCAATGTAAGCTAAAGCTTTCCTTATTAGGTCTTGAAATGAAAGCAGAAATAGGGGTGAAAGTTCGAGCGTTGCAATCAAGATCATAGTTAGACCGTTGATACCCTACTTAGCTGAATAACTAACTGATGAGTAAACGGTAGTTCCAAACAATATTAACTTTAATCGAATATCCAAGTTTTAGCTTTTATGAACAATTTCTATAACTAATTATCCAACTTGCTAACTAGCGAGCTATTTAAGAAAGCTTTTGTAAAATCGGTTTGAACACACACTAAGAGCATTTTCAAGAGACTCTTTATTTTTAAAGAGTATATACTATAATTTAATGAGCATCTATAAATATAATTGGAAGCACCATCTACGTCCCTGAAAATATGCATCGTACAGCCTATTAGGACTCAATTGTATCACAAATAATATACATTGAACAATTATATTCAAAAGATATACCCGAACGAAAAAAATAAATTAATCGTTGCAAATACTTTAAAATATTATTGTTTTAATATAGTGTAAACTTTTTTGTATGCGGTGTTATATGAATACCAGACTAAGTATGAGTAAAGAAATCGAAATTATGAGACTCGATAGTGATTACAATGAAAGTTGAACAAGACTTGAGAGTTATAGAAAGCAAAGGGGTGTGGAAAATTTCAACTCTCAACCAATCTATCAAAAAAATCGTGAGAAAAGGAGAGGGAATTAAATTTTCAAATGTCAAGCAACAACAATTTAGACGAGCTCACTTAGCGAGCCAACTTGCGCAGCTCGTTAGTCCATTCGTGTGAGCAAGAAAAATGTGGCTCAACTCATTAAAGACTTGTATCGATACAAGTCGAGCTAGAGAACAACTTGTCACACTTGACATTTTAATATCAATGTGAGTCCGTTATTTTTAGCAATGTTTGCTAAGTTATAAAAATCAATTATACATAAATTTGTAATATTTAAAATAAGTTATTTATTTTAACAATAAAGTTAATAATAATTAATATTTCAGTTTGAAAAAAAAAATTATATGTATAAAAATAAAAACTTATCTATAGGTAACTTTTACTTATTTTTAAAACTTCGCCTAGGACTGTCTACTTATAACTTAATAACAAAAATAAACATGGAAAATTAAAATCACTTAAAAGTAAATTTAAGCAACTTTTTACTCAAGCAAACATGGTGCAGATCTAAATCCAGCCATAACATTGACACCCCATTCCAACTGAATGCAAAAACATCATCTTTCTTCATCTCTCTATCTCTACTCAGCCTCTTCTCTCTCTCTCTCTCTCCTTCTACCACCACTATACTACCGCCCCGCCGCCGTTGAAAATTTCCCAAACTACCCTCGCTGCCACCAAGAATTCCATCAAAGTCTACGAATTAGACCTGCCCAGATAAACTACAACCTTTTACGAAATTACTGGGCTCTAAGTGATGATACGAGGATTGGAAGTGAAGTGGATAATGAATTCCGAAAGGCCCTTTTTGCACAGAGATTCTGTTAAATTGCTTCCATTTCCTGAGAACCCTATAATTAAACACTACAGTGAGGAGTACTGGATCTTTGGGGATTTGCTGACACCGGAGGAGGTAAAGAAAGAGTCTTTTTCTACATGGGTTTTAGATTATCGAGAGCCCATTAAGGGCGGCCTGCACTGGACTTTGAGGCCCAGCCCAATTACCTATAATTCTTTGTTTGTTTTTTTTTGTGGAAATTACACCAAACCCTATGTTTCAAGATCCAATTTCAAAAATCATGTATAAAGTTTACTTATTCAAAAATCAGATAATTGATCTGGTTACATTTTTGTTGAATTTGAACAAATTTTTTAAGTGAAAATTACACTAAACCCTATGTTTCTAGATCGAACTTAAAAAATCAGATCCTAAGTTTACTTATTCAAAAATCAGATATTTTTAATAAATTAATATATTTAAAATAAATATTTTTACTAATATAACAATTCAAAACTAAATTCATCTACCACTAACCCTAATTCTCTCCTCTCATCTCTTTCTCTCTCTTTAACCCTCCTACCCCTCTCTATTCCGGCCGATCGATCTGCACCTAGCAGCGGCACCACGCGACACAGCACATCTTGCAGCGAAATAGGACGACAGCGAGGCGCTCCTCTTGCAAATAACAGTTCCATATTCTCTACCCGGAAGCACAGGCCTTGAGCCTCCCCCGCCGCCACTTCCTCCACCCCACTTCTCTCTCTATTCTCGCGTCGGCGCGGCAACTGCAAGCGCTCCAAGTGAATGGGATCTGTTCTAGTTCCTGATTTGAGTGGGAATTTGATTTCCCCCATGTGAATTTGTGGATTGAACAAGGTAGGTACCATCAATTGAATGGGAGCTATCCACAAAACCACACGTATCAAACAAATACAGAGAGGAGAGTTTTTTAACCCTTTTTATTTTTTACGAATCGGAAGATAATTCTAGAAAATCCTCTCTTACGCAGCAGCTTACTCGATATTCTAAGGTCGTGGGCTATTTTGTTGAATTTGAGACACTCTTTCTGCAACTTTGCTCAGTCTAGCAAACATGAGTGTGGTGGGTTTTGACTTTGGGAATGAGAGATGTGGGGTTGCCGTTGCAAGGCAAAGAGGTATTGATGTTGTTCTTAATGATGAGTCCAAGGAGGAGTACAAGATTGATGTCTTCCAGAATGCCAGGGCTTGCCTCCGGCTTCGTGATGCTTGTGAGAAGTTGAAAAAGGTACTTAGTGCAAATCCTGAGGCACCTTTGACCATTGAGTGCTAGAACAAAATTCTGATTTGTGACTTGGACTGTGACTTGTGACCTGAGTTGTGACCTGGGCTGTGACTTGTGACTTGAGTTGTGACCTGGACTGTGACTTGTGACCTAAGTTGTGACCTGGGTTGTGACATGTGACTTGAGTCGTCGGAATCGGAGCAGTCGTCGGAACGATCGCCGGAATCGGAGCGATCGACGGAACGGTCGCCGGAACGGTCACCGGAATCGGAGTAGTCGCCGGAGCAGTCGCCGGAATCGGCATCGGAGCAGTGCTGGAATAGTCGCCTGATTGGTGGGGTGGGGGTGGTGGAGTTGGGGGTGAGTTAATTATATTTATTTATTTATATCTTTTTTATATATATAAATAAATTTTTATATATGTGTGTNCTTTTTTATATATATAAATAAATATTTATATATGTGTGTGTGTATAGGTTAAAAAATCTGATTTTTGAAATGTGAAAATTGTTTTGTTATTTTTGAAATAGGGTAAAGATAAAGTAGGAAAAATGAATTTTTCCCTTTTTTTTTTTTTTGAAACTTTTAAGCTTTGGGCTATGGACAGCCCAAGAGAAAAAACACAGCCACGCAAAGGAAAAACACGCAGGGAGAGAAACAGATTTTACTCGAGCTCTCTGCCTCTCCGCTCCGCGACCGGCGCCTGACCTCAGCCTCTCGCTCTCGTCAATCGTCTCTCGCCGCCCTCCACCTAGTGAAGATTTAGGTACACATTGGGCACTACAGGTTAGTGAAATTAGGGATTCTGACTTAAATGACTTTTGATTTTGCAATTGGAAATTTGGAAGTACTCTAATTTGTTTTGGTTAGATGAATTGAGGGTAGAATTGAGGGGTAGTGGGCTCTGCAGGTCCCTAAAATTAGGGATTCTGACTTAATGACTTTTAATTTTGCAATTGGAAGTACTTTAATTTGTTGTGGTTAGATGAATTGAGGGTAGAATTTGCATTTTGTTACTTGAATTCAATATCAATTATCTTGATTTTGGTCTTAAGTATGGATTTTTTGATTATGTGCATAACTGTCTTAAGAACCTGCTTTGACCATTTGACGTTAGATCTAGGACTTTGGTTTGCAGTCTAGCTTCTGAGCTTTTGCTTTGCTCCTAAAGTAAAATTATGGAACAATTACCCGGGTCACAAATCAACTATGTGAAATCAAGTCTGATCGTGGGCGTCCATGAGCAAATGATCGATATCATATTTTAATACTGAACTTTTCCAGATAAAAAAAAAATAGAAGGATTGGTGAGTAGCTTGTGCCACAATATTTCCTTATTTCTTTCCAAGCATGGGTTTTGGGGCTACTTCTGTTAGAACTGTTCAGTTCTTCTAATCCTCTTAGCATTTTGTATTATGAATTTTGTTATTAAGGTGGTTGAATGCTATATCCCAAGATTATGTGCCTTCACATTTGTCTTTTTGATTTTCCACTTGCTTTATAATTTACATTATAATTTAACCTATGTGCAAAATGTATTCATCAATTAGCTTGATTTAGGGTTAAGTTTAAATCATCATTAATAGCATTAATGATTTAATCTAGATATCAAATGAAGAGATTATTTCAAAGAAAATCGATCGTAAAAAATGTTGATAGGGAGAGATCGAATAAAGTGGATTTTGATGTTACACAACTTCCCACTGATACTGGACTGAGGATACCAATTTTTTGACTTCGGCGTTAATTATACAAGTTGTTACCGCTAATGTGGAGAAAGTATTTTTTGCAATGAACATCCTAAATGATAGATTGCGCAATCGAATAGGTGATCAATGGATGAATGATGGCACAATTCTCTCTCTGCCGTCTGCCGTCACCGTGCCACACCTGTACCTATCGTGTGTTTCTAGCCTCTAGGTTAGTATTACTTCTCCTTTTGCATCGAACAATTTCTTAGATGAAGTGGGTTGAATAGGGCAATTTTATTGAAATTTTTCGATGATTAGATGGAGTTTCATTCTGGGTAGGATTTGTTTTCCTCATGCTGGCATGTGGCAACTATAATATTAATCCGCACTCTGGCTCAACACACACCAACGCATACAAAAATCAATAATCCATAAGATTTATTGCTACTGGTTAAGGAGGGGCAAGTCTAGATGTTGAGTTTCTTACACATGCCCATTTCAAGAAATTCAGTTTTCGAAATAAAAAATTAACTTACCCTCAATCCAGCATGATTTTGGTGATAAAAAGAAGGAAAAGTGGAAGCCCTTATGTTCTTTGAGTTGTTCAAGAGAGCTGTTTCTGTTTGCATAGATTTTCTTGGTTTTTCTGTTGTTTATTTGTAAGATTCAACCCGTTCATGTGAGGCTTGGGATGGTGTGAACGAAGCTGATTATCAAGCTGTCCAAGCCTTTAAGCATGAATTGGTTGATCCAAAGGGTTTCTTGAGAAGCTGGAATGACAGTGGCTATGGAGCTTGTTCAGGTGGTTGGGTTGTGATCAAATGTGCACAAGGCCAAGTAATTGTAATCCAACTTCCACGGAGAGGTTTAGGTGGCAGAATCACAGAAAAAATTGGCCAATTTCAAGCTTTAAGAAAACTTAGTTCAATTCCAGCTTCATTTGGCTTATGCCCACTTCTTCAAACACTTGATAAAGGATGGCTGTGAATTATTGTTTAATTTTCATTATTGATGCAGTTGCCTATTGTCTAATTGCTAGAATGCTAGTGTAGTATCCATACAACATCCGGTTGCAATTGTCTATTCTTGGTGGCAGGCTTAATTTAAATTTATATTCAACATTTAATTGGTTGTTGTGGATGCTATTAAGCCCCTGAGCCACATTAAAATTTTCATTCTCATTCTTCTACTCATTTTCAATCACACATTCTTCAATAAAATAATATTTTCCATCACATCAATAATTTTTCCTTTTTTTTTTTAACCATACATTCTCCATCAATCTATTATTACAAAATAATGTGGCTCAAACACACCCTAAATTTTGATTTCAGGATTGTGAATTGTGACGGTGGAATTTTTAAAGTGTTGCATTGTTTCATTTCATAATTTTTGCTCAAGTCCTACTTTTGAGGTAAGCAATGGCTTACCTTGATTATTTATTAACATATGGGAAATTTTTGAAGCCTTGTCGATTTATATGATTGCGGCTTTGTTGGCTTCTATGATTGCTTTGCAGTATTGCACCCTTGTCGAATTATATTGACTTTTGTTAGCATTTAATCGAATGATCAATTGTATAGGCACACATAGATATTATGTTGAAAACTACAATTTTGGGGGCTTAATTTATTAAGTTCGTCTCAGGTCCCCTAAATTATAGGACCGGCACTGCATGTATATACAGAAAGCATAGAAAAACCCATATCCGAGTTTTTGTAGAAGAAAGATGAATTCTTGTTCCCCTAATTGATTACCCAAAAAGATGGGGCAAAATGAGGGTGTAAGTTTGTGTTTCACTCTTAAGACAAATTTTCTAGTTTTGTATTATCTTTTTGAAGTATGGATTTTTCATGTTTTGACAGATTAATTTTACCGCAGTGTTGTAAGCATCGTTGTAATTCTGCTTGTCTAAAATTTTCCCTAGGAGTTTTCCGTTTTGTTTTGCTATCAATGTCTCATTTTGCATATAGTTATTAAGTATTATAACTTTATTTTGTATAAACTCATCTTTCATTCTGTTCTTATGCATATTATAAAAAGAATAGAAGGAAAAAAGTTATGGAATGGGACGGCATATGTCATTTAGTTTCCGTTGGCAACTTAAAATGAAAGTACAAGGATCTGCACTAAAGAAGTTTGGCTTCACCAATTGTGTGTACGTAATTGTAAAATATATACAAAAATGGCATTGTTATACTGAAGTGGATGGGTTTTGACAGAAACTTGCACTCAAAGTTAAGACACTTAACTCAAATTACTCTTGTATTTGTATTAACAGCCCCACAGTCATTCGTATGGAAATAATGAAGTTTGCAAAACTTGTCAGTTAGTATTAAATGCTTACTGCCAGACAATTTTTAGGAAAGGGTTGAATGTTTAACTTTTTGAACATTGTGAGATACATATATTCTCTTGCACCCCTGTAAAAAATAATAATAATAAAAAACACTTGAATTTGAGGCTATCTTTGAATTTTTCAATTCAGATACAATTTAGGTTGCAAGTAAGGTAAATTTTGCCCTTCGTCATTTTTGATGTGGTTTATTTGGTTCAAAATTTTGGGTCTGGACAATGGACCTATGCTTTTAGTTTCAGCTACATCTATCAGTCTCTGGTATTATCCTACAATAGAATACTAACTGATTATATTTGGTTACTGATTTTAATAATTTTGTATACTCAGATTGCTGCCAACTTGCAGAAGCAGCCTTTTTCCAAAGTCTCTGCCGACCTTCTCGACTCATTTCCGCTTAAATTCCAATGGTGCGAGCTGCGTAGTGGCTTTATCAGATAGCATTGAGCAAAGAAACAGCAAGTTTGACTTTGAGCATTTATTCAATAAATGCACTAAAACTGTGACTGCCAAATGCCTACACGCCCTTCTCATCGTGTCAGGGGCGGTTCAGAATATTTTCATTGCCACCAGGCTTGTTAATAACTATGCATATCTTGGTGATGTTTCGTTGTCTCGAGAAACATTTGATCAAGTACCGAGAAAAGATGTCTATACCTGGAATTCGATGGTATCATCTTATGTCCGGAACGGCTGTTACCATGAAGCAGTGAATTGTGTGAATGAAATGTTGTCGACCTCTGATGTTCGGCCTGATTTTTATACTTTCCCTCCTGTGCTGAAAGCTTGTCATGCTGTTCATGATGGAACAAGACTTCATTGCTGGGTTTTCAAAATGGGTTTTCAATGGGATGTGTTTGTAGCTGCTTCTTTGGTGCATATGTACTGCCGTTTTGGCTCTTTTATCATTGCACATAAACTTTTTAAAGACATGCCAACCCGTGATATGGGTTGTTGGAATGCAGTGATTTCTGGGTTTTGTCAAAATGGGAATGCTAATGAGGCTTTGAGTGTCGTGGATGACATGAGATTGGAGGGTGTAGATATGGATGCGGTGACTATTTCCAGTATTCTTCCAATTTGTGCACAAAAGCGTGATATATTATGTGGGATGTTGATCCATTTGTATGTCATAAAACATGGTTTGGAGTTTGATGTGTTTGTTTCCAATGCCTTCATTAATATGTATGCCAAATTCGGTAAATTGGAATGTGCTCAGAGGATCTTCGATCAGATGGTGGTTAGAGATTTGGTGTCGTGGAATTCAGTAATCGCTGCATATGAGCAAAATGATTGCCCACATGATGCACTGAAGTTCTTTTACGAGATGCTGGGAAATAAGTTTCAGCCTGATCTACTGACGCTGGTGAGTTTAGCTTCCAGTATAGCTCAAACCAGGGACTCATTGTCTGGCAAATCCATCCATGGATTCAGTATTAGAAGATGTTGGATAATGGAAGACGCTGTAATTGGTAATGCAGTTGTTGATATGTATGCTAAAATAGGTGCTCTTGATTCTGCGCGCAAGGTTTTTGAAGAACTTCCTTGCAAAGATACCATCTCATGGAACACAATGATAACAGGTTATACTCAAAATGGTCTCGCAGATGAGGCCATTGAAGTGTACCGCATGATGAAAGACTGTGAGGACTTCATTCCTAACCAAGGGACGTGGGTTAGCATTCTACCCACTTATGCTCATATTGGGGCCTTGAGAGACGGGATGAGAATTCATGGGCAGGTGTTAAAGGTGGGTATTGACACGGATGTCTTCCTTGGTACCTGCCTCATTGATCTATATGGAAAATGTGGAAGACTGGGTGATGCAATGTTTATGTTCTATGATATGCCTAGGGCCAGCCCTGTTCCTTGGAATTCCATAATATCATGTCATGGACTCCATGGACATGGCGAGACTTGTATGCAGCTTTTTAGAGATATGTTGGATGAAGGGGTGATGCCTGATCATGTTACCTTTTTATCATTATTGAGTGCTTGTAGCCATTCAGGTTTGGTTGATGAGGGGAAGTGGTGTTTTGATGTGATGCAGCACAAGTATGGGATGAAACCTACTTTGAAGCACTATGGGTGCATGGTGGACATGTTTGGTAGGGCCGGTCAATTGGATGTGGCGTATAATTTCATTGAGTGTATGCCTTTGAGACCTGATGCTTCTGTATGGGGAGCTCTTCTTGGTGCTTGTAGAACCCATGGAAATGTTGAGTTGGGTAAAAAGGCCTCTGATCGCTTGTTTGAAGTTGATTCAGAAAATGTTGGATACTATGTTTTGATGTCAAATCTTTACGCAAATTTTGGGAGATGGGAGAGGGTGGATGAAGTGAGATCACTGGCTAGGGACAGAGGGCTGAGGAAGACTCCTGGTTGGAGCTCGATTGACCTACACAGTAGAATAGAAGTCTTTTATACGGGCAATCAAACTCATCCTCAGCATGAAGAGATATACAATGAGTTGGCAATTTTAAATGCCAAAATGAAGAGCCTTGGTTATACTCCGGATTATAACTTTGTATTGCAGGATGTTGAGGATGACGAAAAAGAGAATATCCTCACAAGTCACAGTGAGAGATTGGCTATTATGTACGGAATTCTGAATACTCCTCCTAGAACTCCCATTCGAATATATAAGAATTTGCGAGTATGCGGCGATTGCCACAATGTGACAAAATTCATTTCAAAGATTATGGAGAGAGAGATCATTGTGCGAGATTCTAACCGCTTTCATCATTTCAAAGATGGAATTTGCTCCTGTGGGGATTATTGGTGACTCATAGACTGCCATTTATTGATTGAGAAAAAGTGACTGTCCGTGATGATGTCTTTTCCTTCAGGTGCTGCGGTAATGAAATCAATCCTGAATTGTGGTTTTGTTTTCCTCAAGTCATACCTCTCTCCATGCTTTTGGTCATGTCTAAACATGCGTGCTTAATACAAGGCATTTCCTTAGAATACTTTGGTTTTAATGACTTAATATATTCCGAGGAAATTCCTAGTTCTAGTTATAGCAATATTTAATTCTTATCTTTCTTGATCTCGCTGTTCTTAAACTTTTATGGCGATTATCTTACCTTTGTTCTTTTACTTGTATGACAATTTAGCCACGACAATCTTTGCTTTGCATTTAAGACTTTGACTTGTTTGTCCTTCTGAGTTCTGATCTGCAAGATTTAGAAAGATTATATACCAAGCTCTATCGTCTGCTGGGATTCTCTCACTTAACTGAAATGTTAGTTTTTGTTGTGGTTAATATTTTCAAGAATTGAAAGTTTCAATTTTTATTTAATTTCGTATACGATAAACTAAAGTTTTGCTGCTTATGTTTGGGTGAAGTGTTTAGTAGCTTTTGTAAAACTAAAAATCTCATGTATCATAATATACTTCAAATGATTAGAACTGTCATGATCTGGATGTTTGTATCAAATTATCGGTATGTTCTATTACTATTGTTACACGACTTTTTCGTCTCATTTTCAGTCAAACTAGATTAGATTTCCGGTTTTGCTTAGACTGAATATGTAGGCTGAAAGTGTTTCAGGACAGATTTAATATGCACCATTATTGTGGTGCTCAGTCGGCAAAGTCGAGTAATTGCACGGAGCCTGAGAATGGGATTTGACGGTTGGGACTTGGTCCGTTTGAGGTGAAAACATAGATAAATAGTCTTTTAGTTGAGAAAGAGAGTTGTGGCTCTAACTCAACACCATCAATCAATCCTGCTTTATTATGAAACCGAATTAGCCACAATATAATAGATTTTATAGTTTATTCTTATCATTTATATCTTTAAATGACTGGATCCAAGTTTTTTTTTGTCTTTTAGATAGTCTGTAAGCTAAATTCAACAATGGTTTTACTTATCTAACGAATCTTTCTGTTCATTTAACAAATTAGACTGTTGCTGAAATTTGTCCATGGTTTCCTGAGTGTTTTTTAATTTTTGCTGCAGAGGTCATCTTGCTAAATATGATCAAGTTTACCCAGCAAAGTTCATTCTAGGTTACTGCTCAATGTACATATTCATGCAGACGTTTATGATTCCCGGGACAATTTTCATGTCCTTACTAGCTGGAGCACTCTTTGGTGTCAAAGGCATTTTCTTGGTTGTCTTTAATGACACAGCTGGCACACTGTGTTGCTTCTATCTAAACTTATTGGCAAGCCTATCGTTAACTGGTTGTGGCCTGAGAGATTGAGATTTTTTTCAGGCTGAGTTACCTTCTTTTATTCTATTTTTCTTTCTCATTTTGTAATATTTTGAAACTGCAGGTTGCTTCATTCATAGATGGAAGTCTCATCTTTAGCACTTCACCTGTTTCAGATAGCAAAGCGGAGAGAGAAGTTGCTCAATTACATGCTCTTTTTGAGAGTTACCCCAACGTTACCAAACTTTTTCATCAATCTGGCATCACCTATTGTGGATGTACCATTTCATATTTTTTTTCTGGCAATTGTTATTGGTCTTATTCCAGCCTCCTACAGTACAGTTAAGGTAAGACCCTTACATTTCATTCTCGAGTTTCTTAGTATTTTTTTTCTTCTTTCTGGATGTTGGTATTGCAGAAGGCAGAATTAGAGTTGGACATGTTCATCCCTGCAATAGTGTTTATGTTGCCACTGCTTTTGTTTCAGGCTGGACTTGCTCTTGGAGATCTGAAATCAGTCAAAGATCTATATGATGTCAAGACCTTGGCCTTGCTTTTCCTCATTGGGTCTCTTTTATTAGTCCCCACCCTTTTGAAGAGGAAACGAATATACGAATAGGGACGTGGTGAGCTTCCACATATATTTATGGAGACGGAGCACAAGATGATTTATCTTTTAACTGTACTTGCATTTTATTACCAGGACCATTGAGGGTGCAGGACCTTGTTTCTACTCTGCTGCCGTTTGCCCAAAAGGAATTTACTTTTGCTTGTGCAACACGGGGTTTGATCGATTGCTGTACTACAGCTCAAATGCAGAACTCGCTGTTTATTCAAATTTATGTATGTTTATTAGGTCACATCCTTATCCGGGTTTTATCACGCATGACAGAAATCTTGGGTAGTGATGATAATTGATACATGGGATGTTATGTATCAAACAATCATGTAAATTATAGAATTTGATTCAAATATCAGTATAGCGTCTCAGAAAAGTTATTTAAGTGAATAACATGAGATCTCCTTAATGGCGATGTACCACATTGTGAAAGCTCATGCTGTTGGAAAAATATGAGAAGTTGCTTTAGTACTTGGTTGTTCTCTACAATGCTTGAATATGACTAGTTTTATTAAGTGGTCAATTAATTTTCCGGCTTGATTACCTCATTGGTCTAGAATTGTTTATATATCAAGGGTCCGTTTCGCAAGGCCGTTGCTTCTTGCAAAAGAGCTTCTTAAGGAAATTTTCATAGGGCGTCTTCCTCTAAGAGTTCTTATAGCGAGACAAAACATTTTCGAAAAATTATTCAGCAGTTTTCTTAGTCAAACATGCCCGAAATTATATTATGCTGTATGATTTTTAATGCCCTGTTTTCAGGGTTTAAAGTTAAGCCAAGAATAAGTGGGTTGTTTTTTAACTGTGTTCAAATTAAGTAGAGGGAGAGGGCAGGAATTGTCATCCTTAAAACTGAAGCAATTAATTTAACAGAAGATGTACAATTCGTTCAAAGAATAGGTCCAAAGTTTCGAAGTTCACCTACTAAAGTTGTCTTGAATAAATAACAAGGCGTTGGAGTTTTGGGCATGTGCAACGCTGATTATTTATGCAATTGTAGGATTGCCCTTTCTATTTTTGGCTTAAGTCGACAATTACGGTTTCGATGCCAAGCTGAGGTGGCTTCTTGCTTAGAGTTCAAGGTTCGTGATATTAGATAGTATCAAAAATTGTCTGAAGGCCAATAAGGTGAAGGCATTTTAAGTACTCTAACAAATTTTTTATATTTAAAACTTAGTTTTCCTATTCCCAAAAAAATTTATTATTTTTTCCCATCTTTTATTTTTACTAGCTTTCCTCTAGATTATCATTTTTTTTTTCTCCATTGAAAAATGAAATACTTTAAATGCATTTAATTATAGAGAGTGATTTGGCCCTTTAAATTAAAATGTTAATTTAAAGAGTCTCCTGAAACATAATTTTAAGAATTGACTTTTTAAAATAGAAAACATTTTATATTCAAAGTACCTCTCGAGAGTGCTTTAAAACTTTGAATCCCCTTAATACAACTGCTGCCTCGGAGACGTCTCTTGTACAAATATGCTCAGCAATATATTTGGATTCAAATACAATCATTGCTTGGGCAATTTTGTTCATTGAAGTTAAATGGTGATCTTGGTACTACCGGTCATGATGGGCGGGGTTACATAACTGGAACTAAGACATGCCCACTTGAATTTTTATCGGAACATATTGATGGTATTACTGCGAAGATACTGAATCATGACTATGAAGATTGATTTGCCCAAGACCAGATGCTTCTTGGTTGGCTTTATAATTCCATGGAACTGGATATTGCATATGAGGTTATAGGAGCAAAAACTCCAAGGATATCTGCCTTGCAGTTAAAAAATCTCTTTGGGTGTTCACTCCAACGTGATATATTCCAGAAAGGGGTTTTCAAAAGATTCAAAATCCCCCTTTGCCTTTTTTGGTGGGGTGGGCTGAACGTCGTGGTGGTGGTGCATGGTTGAGGGTGGGGGAGGAGGATGGGGGAGGTGGGATTGGTTGGAAAGTGAAACTATTTCTTTTTTGTTAATATGTTATAAATATTTTAAGTGAGGCTCGTTTACATTTATTTGTAAAGATTTGAGACTTCGGAGGAAATGGATGGTAAGGATGTTTCGCACACAAGTTTTGATCGATTTGATTATTCAAAAGTCGAAATTGGAACAACTTACACATAACATGTAATAAGAACGTTTTGCGTCAATTACCCTAGCGAATTAAATACAATTGTTTGAATTATAACTTTCTAAGTAAAACTTGTTTGCTTCTCCAACCCTTATGTGTCCTTCACTCGATTTTACTCACAAGCTCACTCTTGCTTATTTAAACTTGGTTAGCTCTCTTAGCCTGTTTATATACTGAGGATCCTTGTCCTTTTTACACTTTGATTTTCAAGATTCTAAAGACCTATTTTTATCCTACCGTTATTATTAATCATCTAAAATAACTTACTAGACAGTTAGAAAGATTACAGAGAAAGTTATCTCTATAACTATTCGATATCTACGTTATAATATCGTAATTGGTGTGCTAGTGAACATAACGTCATCTCTTAGCACGTAATTTGTGCACAATTGAACATAAAGTTGATCTTATTGTCTACATGGGGTGTCTTGTTCTCTTCATTGTACCCAATTGCAATGAGGACACAAGTGACATTTGGAGTATATGGATAATAAAAGAATTTGGAGTGGCAGAAACATGGGAAACAGAGTTCCAAAAGGTGCGCCTATTAATTTTTTAATTTTTTTTTCCATTTTTCAAAAATGTTTTATTCGATTTTAGTTAAATTAAAAGAAGAACTTTGAACCGAAATAAATAATTGTTCCGATGGAACCTTATCTTCTACTGTAGATTGGCCGTAGATGGATGAATAAGTCATTACTCTTCCATTCATTATTATTTTGATTGCCAAATCAAATGACTGCATCAAATAGAAATGGTCAAAAAGATGAATTTATTTTAATATTAAATCATTTTTAGAATGATTAAAAACTCAAAGTAATATTAAAAATAAGAAAACATTTTTTTACGCCTAAGCCATGCATAGGCTCGTAAAATTTGAGAAGTTTGGCTTTCACGCCCAGTTACGCTTCACACTTTTTAGAACATTAAAAAAATACAAATGAGGAAAAGCCACCAAGAACAATGGTATTTATCATTTTAATAGATGAGGGGATAGAATGATAGCATATAACTTTGAAAAAATGCAAAATAGATATCTTGGATTTGCTGAAAAATAGCAAAATAGATATCTTGAAATTTTTGATGCAAATGATAGCATGTTGGATCTGATTATACTGAAAGTATTGCTTTTCTTAATGAGAAAAATGAATTATTAGAAAGATAAGTTTATTGGAGGATATCTCAATTAAAATCCTTGCACATCCATTGAAGAGAGAAGATCTGGCTAATCATTTGTTTATAATTTGTCTAGTCAATTATCTTCTACTTTTGAGTGTGTCGCTGTGTTGTTGATAGTCTTGTAATGTGTTTTGAAATCTCAATTTTTTTCAGCTTATAAATATATTACGAATTTTAGACATTTTCCCTTTAACATATTGTGATAAGTACATTCTTGTAGGTGCTATGAAGAACTAATAGGTTCAAAATGGATGGAAATTTTTGGGCAATATTGATTTGTTTGTAATTTCATTTTGATGAGTTTGTTGGGTAGTGTTGAAGTGTGGAGGTCAGGAAATGAGCACTAGAAATTTTCCAAATTGGAAAACCCTCAAATCTTGTCTTGACAACGTAGCTTCACCATGGCGAATGCCTCCCCTACCCTTAATTGTCATTCACAAATTTACTCGTGTTTATGAATGAGGACACTTGCCCTTTTTATACTTTGATCTCCTTGAAATAGATGGTGGGAACATATCTCTATCCAACCGTTGTTATTAATCATGTAAAATAATTTACTAGACACTTCAAAAAATAATTCTACAGAAAGTTGTTTCTTTAACATTTCGTTACCTACGTCGTAATATCGTAATTTGTGCACTAGTGAACCATGTGGGATCAACCTCTCTCAATGCACGGTGGATTACTATCAAATTTTTTAAGGCAACCATATTTTAGCTCCCATTTTTCTGGCTTGAAGAGACGGCCCAAGCAGAGTAAATACAAACCAAAAGATTAAGCTGAATGAAGATCATTGTAGAAGGCCCAAAATAAAATGTAGTCCATTCAAGAGGGTAAATCGATGGAGCACTTTAGACCAAAAGAATAATATAGGCCCAATAAATTACAGACCCAACTAGAAGACCAAACTAGTCATCCAAATTTTTTATGAGGAAATTACACCATCCCCTGTTATTAGAAATCCATTTTATTTATTTTTTCACTAATCAGGTTTTAAGCAATTAAAAAAAAGATTTTTTTATTTATAATAACCTACCCGTTTTTTACGTGAAGAGTGGAGAGAGAATGTTAAATAAGTAAACTCAATCTTCAGTAACCGTCCAGAACTGCTAAACACCTTAAAACTCGCGCTCATTGAAAATCTTAAATATACTTACCCAAACCGTATGAGTCTATGCATTTTGAATTCTCACGAAATCCCCAAATCCCCAAATTCCATTCCTTTGATATTACTTAGGAAGGCTGTGATTTTTGTGAAGGCAGTGTCGAAGAGGGAAGGGAAGTGGGTGATTTTTGACTTGGGAACGGTGTGTAGGAGTGATGACGTTAACGCGAAGTCGCGACCGGAAGGGTTGTGCCGACGCCGGTGAACCTTCTGAATCTGCACGACGGAGCAGGGGAAAGGCGATTGTTGCGAAGGAGCGGCGTGGAGAGAAATCCAACATCCCTTGCAAACCGGGACTGAAAGTGGAGAAGAGGGCTCGCAAGCGTAACCCTTCAACCCCTGTAAACCCTCGACGGTCGAAAACGGAAAAAAATCGGGACTGATTGTGGAGAAGAGGGCTCGCAAGCGTAACCCTTCAACCCCTGTAAACCCTCGACGGTCGAAAACGGAAAATGTAAGTCGACTTTTGTGTACGGTTTGATGTGCTTTCCATATTGTGACCGAGATTTTTTCGTTTTGTGACCCAATGATCATTCGCCCAAAATAATCGTACCTAGGTCACAATACATAAATTACAGCGATGTTTACGGTGTGTGATGATCATTGGGTCACAATCCTTTGATGTGCATGGTTATTGTTGTCTGATATCATTCTTATTGATGTGTTGTGACTCAGGAATGGCAATACATTATACCAGAACATTCATGGTTTCCAGGGAAGATAACAACAAATGTGGCCAAACACGTACTCACAAATTTCCTTTCGAAGTTCAATGAGGTCCAAAGGTCAATTCTGGCTGAAACTTGCTTTTCTCATTTTATGGAATGTCATGAAATCATTATGCAGCCACAACTCATTCACTATTTTTTGATGAGGGAAGTGTTGCAACCTAATCCGAATGAGATGTGGTTCAAGGTTGCTAATAGATTCTTGAGGTTCTCGATGTCTGAATTTTGTTTAGTCACAGGACTTAGATGTTGTGGGGATGATTTTAGGAAAGACATTGAGAAGGTTCCGTCTAGGATAAAGGATACATATTTCGGGCATTTGAAGTTGGTCACAAATGAGGACGTGAGGGACGTGTTTTTGGATGTGTCTGATGTTGACGACCATGATGTTGTGAGGATTGGGATTTTATATTTGATCACGTCTTATTTGTTCTCCACATCATATAAAAGAGTGGTTGATAATTTTTTGTTTGCGTTGGTTGATGACTTTGATCGGATGGAGATATTTCCTTTTGGGAAGGAATTATTTCAGATGTCTCTAAAATCTTTGAAGGAGGGTTTAGGTCACAGGAATCCACATTACAGGTTGAAGGGTTTCTTGGTTGCATTTCAAGTGTGGATATATGAGTGTATACCTGGACTAACTGGTTCTGTGACTATTAGGATGGCTAACAGTTACCCTCGTATTGTGAACTGGATGTCGGAGAAACAGCCGTCTGCTGTGAAGTTGGAAGAAGATGTCTTCTCCACTCATGATGTAAGTCTTTGTACATGGTTTACACATCACTTGTGACCTCTTCTTATGTATTTATTACAAAACTCTCAGGTCACAATGACATTAATGCTTGTGAGGTATTATTCACTAACAGGTTTTTTATGTCCAATTTTGTTTCAGCTTGAAATATGTTCTGTTGTTCCGTCTGACATGGAGTTGGAGGCTCAATATATGAATGGTGTTATGTATACCAGACCTATGCAACCACGTGTGAATGTATCTCGGAAGTCAAAAGAATCAGGAACAATTGCAGGCCCATCCCATACGCAGTTGTTGATGATTACAGATGGCAGTAAGGGACACTCCAGTGATGTTGATGGTGGTGATGATGAGGATGACGACTTTGTGGTTCCTCCTCCCAAAAAACTGAGGACACCGACTGTGCACATTTCATCTGAAGAAGAGCAGGCAATGGAGACACTGGCTGGGCAAAGTGAGCGTCAGGAATCTTATGAAAACATTAATATGATGCCACCGGCAGGTGATTGGTGTCCGTCGAGTGAGCCGAAGCCAACACGAGCACATGATGCACCTCAAGTAGATGTAAGTGGATTAATGTCTCACCTTTAAGTCACAAATCATTTGTTAATGGTGGCTGACATGTTCATTCCTTTAATATTTTTATGTCTTGGTGTATGAGCAGTTGAAGGAATTGAATGGGAGAATGACCGAGATGCAATTGAAGAATGCAGAATTAACAATGCATCTACATGAGGTCAGGTCACAAGTGAGGGAATTGCAGGCAAATGGCATACATAAATTGAACCAGATTATTCGAATGCAAGGGGAGATTAAATGCGACATGATGGACATAAGGTCCAACATGATGTTTCTGTCAGATAATGTGTCTGGCTTGATTTCAAGTACGATGGACGCCGTATTGGAGAAGTTGAAGGAGAAGAAGAGCGATGGAAAAAGTGATGTTGTTGAAGAGCAACCTCAAGAGAAAGTAAGTAGAGGTTTTGAATTGTGTACTAATATATCTTGAAGTCCGTCATGTAACATGTTGTTTCATTCAGGTCACAACACATGATCAACCCGTGGACAGGAAAGGCAAGGGGAAGATGGAATCTGTCAGAGTAGTTGTATCGCCATCATTTCCTCCTACACTGTCGTTTGATTTGGGTATTTCATGTACACCAATCACTACGGGTGCGGTGAATCTCAACGAAATGTTTCGAAACACAGAAGTAGAAGAATGTGTAGATGATGTGAGTACTGGAGTGATTGAGGGGGTAGTATCTGATGAAGTAGATGCTGAGATGACGAAGGATCAAACAAAGGAGGTAGAGGTATTGTTAAACTTCTTTGTAGCTCAATTTAGTCACATCACAGGCCACACATAAATATGTTTTCCACTGACTGTCACGAGTCACACAGATAGTAGATTGGTCACAGTTAACAGGTTACTATCTGACTTCAATTCATTCCTTGTGCAGATTTCACCCCCATCGGCACCGTCGTCTGGCTTGCCTGTGAAGCGGGTTCCCAAACCAACTAGACTTTTACAATCTCCATATGTCACTGGTGCTGGAAAACAGAGTAAGGCGTCAGATGATGTGGTTGTGTTTGAGATCCATGATAAGCCAGCTGATGAGGTTGATGTTGTTGCATTCAAGAACTGGTTCAACAGAGGTTACAAACCACGGAACAAGTGAGTAAGGCTAATATTCTGTGAATGGTGATTGTGTTTAAATGTGAATAACATCTCAATATGTAGACGTTATGGTCATGTCTCTGTTGTCAGGAATAAATTCAACGCTGCAGATGATGTGATCCGACCTTCGTTTCTACTTGGTTCGATAACAGTGGGGTCAAAAACATGGTGGCATGAGCTTATTTGTTCTGACTCTTCTCTCAGCAGCACGGTACGTCTTTGAGTACAATGTTCGATGTAGAGTCATTTAAACAACAAACAAGTCATCCATTTTTTTTTTGTCATTGGTCACAAATGCTTCTACCATGGTCACATAACCATCTGATCAATTAATTTATTGTGACAGCACATGGATGTGTGTTTCTATTACCTACGGCAATTTGCAGTACGAAGTCCACTTGCTAGAGTGAGAGCCACCACAACTGATTCGTTGTTCCAGGCAAAGATCAAAAATTTGTTTCCTCATTTCATGAAAGACCCTAATGTAATAACATCAGATTCCTACATTGTTGAAGTTGCCACAGGCGGTCGTATAGAATACAACCGTCCTTGGGTTGATGTGGATTATGTGTTGTTGCCACTTTTGCCCACAAATCGTGCTCACTGGATGCTTGGGTGTCTGAACATAAGAGAGCGTGTCCTATACGTGTTCCATTCCAGCTACAAGACATATCGGGATAAAATGGTTAATGTGGGGATTGAACCATTCGCAAGAATTATTCCCCAGTTGATGTTTAGTTTGGGCATATGGGAAAGAAGGTCTGATGCTACTGATCCAATTGGGATGACAGTCTTCGTTGCTGATAACATACCACATCAGGAGAATAGGTATAGTTGTGAATGAATTTACACTTCTTGGTAGTTACTGTTTACTCCCTGACAAGTGAATGTGTTTTATATTTTTTGTTTTGTTCAGGCATGATTGTGGCATCTTTGTGATTAAGTACGCAGAATACATGCTACACAACGCCATCAAATCTATGCCGATGACATTCGATGCTGGGCAAGCAAGGTTGGACATTGCTACACGTCTTTTTAAACATAAGGAGATAAAGAAGACCACAAAATCAGTGAAGCCACAAGGAGTTAGCATTGACTTAGAAAAGTAGTTGGATGTCATTTTCATTTGAATTAGATGCTGGATAGGAAATACTGAATGTTTTTAGTACTATATGTTTTTTTGTTTTGTGTCTGTGGAAGTAAATGTCACAGACATGGATATACATCATTGTGTCTGTGGAAGTAAATGTCACAGACATGTTTTTAGTACTATATGTTTTTTTGTTTCAGACTGAATGTCACAGCTTCTCTGTGACCTATGTTGTTAGCAATGAAATATGGTATTCTGTTTTGAAATGCATTTGTTTGTCAACTATTGTATTCCATATTTCAAATTCAATTCACAGGTCACAACAGGGTTGATGAAATATAACCGCTTTGGCGGGATATAGCTTTCGGTCACAAAATTGCCTATTTGGTCACAGAGATATAAACGAATGTCATTGGTTACATTATTGGTCACAAACATGACTATTTGGTCACATAGCTATGCAAAATAATTGTCATTTACAATCAGACATCATTGGTCACAAACAGGACGAATTGGTCACATTAACCAATACAGACATGTTCATAAACGTGCAGCTGGTGTTGGTCACAAACATGAATGTTTGGTCACAGAGTTATGCAAAATCATTTGCATTAACATTCCGAAATCATTGGTTACAAACATGAATGCTTGGTCACATAGTTATGCAAAATCATTTGCATAACTTTCAGACATCATTGGTCACAAATATGACTATTTGGTCACAAATGAAATACCTCGGTCACATCGTTCTGCACTAACATGGTCTTTTAGATGTGGTTGACCTTGATCACAAACATGACAACTTGATGTAATAAAAGCAATATCACAGCCAAATATATATGTAATAAAAGTACCAGTCTTGAACAAAATGGCAAATTCTAATTTCATATGAAATGTCACAAATGAGTAAATTTTTTTATTTAAAATCAAAACCATTGTTCGAAGTCACAAATTTGGAATGCATTGGCAATAACGGAAAAGTGAATTTAATGTGAATTCAGATAGGTATGTTTTAGCTCAATGGAATCAAGTTGGTGCATGTTCTACGATTGTGTCCAGATCCTTGGCAACGTCCACACTTCCTTCTCTCTTTTCCCTCACTTGACGATCTCTTTCTTTTTTCTGCTGGCCTTCCTGAACTCCTTTTTTGGTTGGGTGGTAATACGATCACACTTTCTAGCTCTTTGGTCACAATCCATTCACTTGGATTACCTGCGGGGTACACGGAATCCTGGTATGCATTAATGTACGCTTGGCGTGTGTAGTAGTATGAACAGTAATCGTATGGATCTCCCTTTATGCTTGCTACCACTGCTAAGGTGTGTGGGCATGGTATTTGATCAACCTGGAACATCCTACATGTGCATGTACGCTGCTCTAAGTTTACGACGAAGGTTAAACCCTCGTTTGCAACTATGAATATGGACTGGTTAGCGGGTGAAACCTGCACAATCTCACAATATCAAGTCACATTTCAACAACTATGGTAGCAGGTCACAGCCTATTCAATTTGGTCACAGGTCCAACTTCGTACCCTCATGCATCAAGTCACATTTCAACAACTATGGTAGCAGGTCACAGGCTATTCAATTTGGTCACAGGTCCAACTTCTTACCCTCATGATCTTCAAATCTGTGCTCATTTCTCTAATTAACTTTTCGTACTTGGTAGCCAATTTTGTGAATGTACTATTTGCATGGTCACGGTTCTTACAACACCAAGATTGTGCAGTCTGACGCAATGACTCCAACAAAGCCACAATAGGAAAGTTCTTTGCTGCCTTTGTGACCGAATTAACTGATTCCACTATATTTGATGTCATGGTTGAGTACCTGTTAGCCTGCATGTGGAATCGTGACCACTTTTCTGGTCCAACTTCATTCTACAATTTATTGAAAAAAAATACATTCAGATCCGTGACATACATAAACTACAATATAATGTTGTTAAAAGTAGAAACTTACCAAGTAACCTCTGATTCTCAAGTTGATCTTGTCTAACTCATGCATATTGTATTCATACTCTGCTAATGTGTATGCACGCACAGCTGCATTGAAGGCTTGAGTGATATTGTGACCAGATTTTCCGAAGTGGGATTTCAAGTTTTGCAGGAGATGGTACGTGCATATCCCATGATACGTTCCTGGATAAACTGATTCAATAGCATTTTTTATGCTGTTGTGACGATCTGATATGAAGCATAAACCTTCCCTACTTCCGTAAGCTAACCTCAAGTTCTCAAAAAACCAAGTCCAAGATTTATCATTTTCATTATCTCCAATTCCAAAAGCTAGGACGAATATACTGTTATTCGCATCTTGCGTACATGCAGTGAATAGGGTACCACCATAGTGACCATTTAAGTACGTGCCGTCAACAACGATGACTGGTCTACAATGATCCCACCCTTTAATTGAGGCACCAAGTGCCATGAAGCAGTATTTGAACCTGTTGTGACTGTCCACTTCAAGTCCTGTGACCGTACCAGGATTAGTCTTTTCAAGCATGTAAAGGAAGCTCGGTAGCTGTTGGTATGACTCCTTAGGATCACCCCTTATCATTTTCAATGTCTTTTCGCGAGATCTCCAAGCTTTCACATAATTCAAAGACACTCCGTAGGTACGCAACATGTCGTTACATATGTCATTTGGAGTGTAAATAGTACGCGATGATGTATACTTATACTTGATGAAGGAGGAAACTACAGATGTTGATACTTGCCTATGAGATCCCAATACTATGTTCGAAGAGCATGTGTGACCGTCACTGATCTTCCTAATTTTAAAGAGATCAGTCTTCCCCAAACTTGAAGACCTGCATATCCAGTCACACTCTTCTTGTGAACACTTTATAAGGTACTCTCCCTTGTCTGACCGAACAACGACGTACTCAAACATGTTTTGAATGGCATAAAAACACAAACTCAACTTCAAGGTCTCCTTATTACGGAATACCTTGCCATTTTCTACATTCCTAGCATCAGGATCAGTCACAATTGTGACCTCTTCTTCACTGTTGTGTCGAACTGGGTTCACTATTGCGTCACATATGTCAGATGCTATTTCCTGTAACGAAAATAAACTGCTTCCAGATTCCACATTCACTGCCTCTTCTGTGACCACTGGGTATTTGAGATATTGCTGTCCATTTTCTGCATATGTGACCTCAATAATAATGGGATATTTGGAAGGATCATGCACCATACTCCTGAGAGTCATGTACGAAAGAACATTGCTGTCATTATTTATTTTGACTGGAGGTAGATCGAGATTCAGTCTGTAGTTCATTGTGACCGCCATTTTTGTAGAATCAAAACTGAATTCTGTCATTACTGATTCCACAAGCTGCGCATATGTGCAATTGCGATCAAGCAATACTAGAGTTGATACTTCTTCACACACTAAGCAAACATTCACATATCCCATTCCTGCTGAAGATGGAGAAGAGCCTGAGTTGTGTATTCTTCCCATTTTTTATTGGCAATTAGCTTCTGACCGGCACACAAAGCAAACAAAAGTACATGTTTACAGTGAAAGCTTTTGTTTGAACACTCCAACATTAGTAACTCGTCTCCATCAAAATTAATGTTGATGCAGTGATTAAAAGCAAGTGCTCATCGCCGGTCACTGTGTAATTTCGGGATTCTACTAGTGCATATGACTACCTCAACGACCTTTGCCGAAGATGGTGAAATGCAAGGCTGCCTTAATAGTGGTTGTTACTCCGTCGGTGATTGTGGTTTATACAACGGTCGAAGGCAATAAAATCTCATTTATGGAGTGAAAAGTTGTCGCCGGAAGCTATGGTGTGCTGTGGGTGCTTCACAATTTTTTTTTTAAGAGGTGAGCCGGCCTTGAAGGGGATGGTTGGGTGTCAAAAAATAACATTTATGTTTCCTTGTACATCAAAGCTTTGTACATCAAAAATCATGTAAAATAATTTACTACACACTTAAAAAGACCATTCTACAGAAAGTTGTTTCTTTAACATTTCGTTATCTACGCCGCAATATCGTAATTTGTGCACTAGTGGACCATGTGGGATCAACCTCTCTCAATGCACGATGGATTACTATCAAAGTTTTTAAGGCAAACATATTAGCTCCCATTTTTTCTGGGGAAAATTACCAAAAACCAGGCATTAAGTTTAACCTATTAAAAAATCAGGTTTTCAAGTTTTTTTTTTTTTTCATTTATCAGGTTTCTTATCTTTTCAAAAAAAAAAAAAAAATTTTTTTTTATTCATTTATCAGGTTTCTTATCTTTAAAAAAAAAAAAAAAAAAATTTACCCCTTTAAAACCTAATTTCTCAACTCATTCCGTCACAACCCAACCCAACCCAACCCAACCGTCTCTCTCTCTCTCACTCTCACTCTCATCGTTGCCGCCCCGCCGCCTCCTCCCCTTCTCCCTACCTTCTCCTCCTCCCTCCTACTCTGTCGGCGCATCAACGCTGCTGTGTGAGCAGCGACAGCAGCTTCGACGCTGCTCACAGACGCTGCTGTGAGCAGCGTAGCAGCGTCGACGCTGCTGTCGGCGTCGACGCTGCTGCGAATTGATGGGGCTGCTGTGAACTGATGGGGCTGCTGGGATGGGTGTTTGGCTCAGCTGTGGATTTTGGGATTAAAAATGGGACAGTGGCGGGTTGGGATTTTTTGTTCGGTGGTGGTTGTGGTGTGAAGATCTGTGTTGTCGGCGGGGATGGTTGTTTGGTTTTGAAAAATGTCGCAGATCTGGGATGCGTGGTTGTGGTAGATCTATGGCGGTATGTTTTGGGCGGTGGTAGTGGCTCCGTGCGGTGGTGGTCGTATTTTGTTATTGTTGTGGTGGGGTCAACAACGGCGATCGTTTTTTTTGGTATCTGTGACCTAATTATTATTGTGACTAATGAAGTTAGCTGTATTTTTTTTAAAGATATCTGTGACCTCGAAATTAAGCTAACTGTGACCTTAATAAGATATATGTGACCTCGGAATCGGAGTAGTCATCTAAATTAAGCTAACTGTGACCTTAATAAGATATCTGTGACCTCGTAACTGTGACCTTAATAAGATATCTGTGATCTCGNGACTTTAATAAGATATCTGTGACCTTATAATTTTTTTGATGAGTGACTAAGTAAGTTAATTGTGACCTTAATAAGATATCTGTGACCTCGAAATTGGAGCAGTTATCTGAATTAAGCTAACTGTGACCTTAATACGTTATCTGTGACCTCGGAATATCTAAATTAAGCGTCGGCGAACGGTCATCGGAATAGTCGTCGGAATTAAGTGCCGCCGGAAAGTAGTCGTCGGAGCAGTTGGGGTGGTGGAAGTGGGGTGGGATGTGTTAATTATATTATATTACAGTTAAATATTTAATTTAATATAATAATTGTAAAATATAATTAATTAATTCATGAAAAAAACCTGATTTTTGCAATTTTAAACTTTGGGACCTGATTTTTGATTTCCTCAAAGTAAATCCCTGAACCATGAACTTTTCCCTTTTTTCTGGCTTGAAGAGACGGCCCAAGCAGAGTAAACGCAAACCAAACGATTAAGCTGAATGAAGATCATTGTAGAAGGCCCAAAATAAAATGTAGTCCATTCAAGAGGGTAAATCGATGGAGCACTTTAGACCAAAAGAATAATTTAGGCCCAATAAACTGAAGACCCAACTAGAAGACCAAACTAGTCATCCAAATTTTTGATTGACAATTAGCTTCTGACCGGCACACAAAGCAAGCAAAAGTACATGTTTACAGTGAAAGCTTTTGTTTGAACACTCCAACATTAGTAACTCATCTCCATCAAAATTAATGTTGATGCGGTGATTAAAAGCAAGTACTCATCGCCGGTCACTGGTTAATTTCGGGATGCTACTAGTGCCTATGACTACCTCAACGACCTTTGCCAGAGATGGTGAAATGCAAAGCTGCCTTAATAGTGGTTGTTACTCTGTCGATGATTGTGGTTCTACGACGGTCGAAGGCAATAAAATCTCATTTATGGAGTGAAAAGTTGTCACCGGAAGCTATGGTGGGCTGTGGGTGCTTCACAATTTTTTTTAAAGAGGTGAGCCGGCCTCGAAGGAGATGGTTGGCTGTCAAAAAATTGCATTTATTTCTCCTTGTACATCAAAGCTTTGTAGGAGAGACTCTAGATTTTGTGGTGGGACTTGCTGGGCAAAAATAGTTTGTAAAATATAGAATGTGAGGTGGAAGGCCTTTCTCTTGAAACTCAGTAGTTGCTAAATTTTGAAGAAAAATAATGGCATTCCTTTGTTAGTGGAATCTACAACGGAAAACTCCATCTTCTAAATTGCTTTTGTCTGCAATTTTCTACCACAAATAGCCACTTTCATGACTTGCTCTTTCAATTTTGTTTTGTACAAGAAATTGCTTGGAAAGATTCTTCAACTTCGATGTAAAAAAACTTCATGGGAAAAAATTGCTTCCAGTAGACAGAAAAGTTTCCCCTTTTGCATTTTTCTTCCTCTTTTAACTAAAAATAGCCATTTTCATGGCGAATTTTTCAATCTAGGTTCCTTCAACCTTTTTCTAGTGATAGCCATTTTATTCTACTTGGTGGCTGACCAAGGGTAAATTCTTCTGATTGCCGAAAAATTATTCTCCGTAGACCTTCATTCTTTGGTTGCTGTCTTTGCTATTTTTTAGTAGAGAACCGCCCGAAAAAATACCTCTCTTCCGATAGCCTTTGGGATGTGGTAATAACATGGTTAATGTACTGTTTCCCACAGATGGCGTCAATCTGTTGACTTCAAAAAATGCGCAAACAGAATCCCTTCCACCTCCCCTCCACGTAAATGTCACCTACACACTGGAACACCCCGTCAGGAGGCAAAGTGATAAAAAGGTCCAGCGACCGTTTGCACTCCGATGATGAGTGCAAAAGTGGGAGAGGAAATTTGGATACAGTTAAAAAATGTAGCTTGATTGTAAATGGAACCACATATATAGGAAAACGTAAATGGGCCGCATGGGTAATGGACCGAGCCCAAGATACAAATTGTTTAGTTTAATAAGTCAAATCCAATGAATAGTCGATGCCACGTAATTTATAAGAGTAACAATTTTTCTAGTCAATTATCTTCTACTTTTGAGTGTGTCGCTATGTTGTTGATAGTCTTGTAATGTGATTCAAAATCTCAATTTTTTTAATCTTATAAATATATTATGAATTTTAGACAATTTCCTTTAACATATTGTGATAAGTACATTCTTATAGGTGCTATGAAGAACTAATTGGATCAAAATGGATGGAAATTTTAGGGCAATATTGATTTGTTTGTAATTGCATTTGAGGAGTTTGTTGGGTGGTGTTGAAGAGTGGTGGTCAGGAAATGAGCACTAGAAATTTTCCAAATTGGAAAACACTCAAATCTTGTCTTGATAACGTAGCTTCACCATGGCGAATGCCTCCCCCAACCTTAATTGTCCTTCACGCAATTTACCTATGTTTATGAATGAGGACACTTGCCTCTTTTATCCTTTGATCTACTTGAAATAGATGGTGGGCACATATCTCTATCCAACCGTTGTTATTAATCATGTAAAATAATTTACTAGACACTTCAAAAAATAATTCTACAGAAAGTTGTTTCTTTAACATTTCGTTGCCTACGTCATAATATCGTAATTTGTGCACTATTGAACAAAAAGTTGCTCCTAGCATGTAATTGCTTATATTGATTATTTTGACAATTGGCATCTAATAAAATATATATTAATTGAAAATAGATGGAAAAACAATAAATGGTAGTTGGGAAAAAAATAAGTGCATGTTTGTCAACCATTATTGAGAAGAAAATGGTGTAATGAATAGTATTTTTTGAAAAATGTGTGGTTGAAATTGAAAGAAACTTTATCGGTTTATGTATAGAATATTTTATTATTTGAATGTGTAGTAGAGATTGATTATTGTAGAAAACAATTTTTTGAAAAATGGTAGACAAACGGGGGTACACTAACAACCCTTTTGAAATGTATAAAAATTTTACTCTTTAAATTTAAAAATGCTCTCTAGCATGATTAAGATGTTCTTTAAAAATAAAGAGTATCTTGAAGATGCTCTAACAACCTTGTTCTTAAAGAAAATGTCCTATTTCATTATATAATGCAGTTCACTAGCCATGAACATAATAATGAAGTTCATAAAATCATCATGTCCACAAATGGATAGAATTAATTACTAAAATTGGTGGATTTAGAAATGATGATAGAAACCACAATTTGTGCTATTGGTGAGCGGTGGAGCAGTGGTGGAAGAAGTGGTGGCATCAACATGCGGTGGTGGTGGTGGCGGCAACGGTGGTGCCGACAACAGTCGTCGATGATTTTAGGGTAAGGGGTTTGGGGAAGAAGGGGAGGTGGTGGGTGGTGTGTTTGATTTTCTTATTTAATTATTAATATATTATAATTGTGTTTTTTGTTGAAAAATCATTTTAACCTTGTCAAATTAATCAAAATGATCAAGGTCAATTAATAGGTCAACATGCGGTAAAACTAACCGTTTTTTGTTAAATTGGATTCCGGTTACGAGTTTTTGAAATGTTTGGTACCATGGATGGCACAAATAAAATATTAGGGCAAAGTCTGTTAGTAAATGAAATGTTTGGTACCGTTGTTGCAATTATCCTTTATTTTATTGCTACATCCAACTAACTTACACATGGCTTTATATTATTGGTGGATCCATGTCACATTGAGACTATTAATACGTCAATTGGTGCGTCCCAAAACGACATAAAACGTTTCTTGATTTTTGACTTTGTCAAATATATCTATGGGACTTTTTAACTATTATATAAACTTTAATTTGTCCAAATTATATAATTGATTTCAATTTAGTTTAAATTGGATGTATTACTCAACTTCAATTTTGATTTCAAATTTCACCGCTCTGTCAGCAAAATATCATAACCCTTCCTTCCTCGAATCCTCTCTAAATCTTATTATTTAAAATCTATAGTGTGTTAAAAGTAATAATATTATTTTTAAAAATAAGTATATAAACGAAGCAATAGATGAGAAAATTTATTACGTTAATTTTTAACAAGTCATGTCGTGAATACAAGAAAAATCAGATCAATTTACGACGTGACTATCAACTATGCAATTTCTATTAAATTGGGAACGGTAGTTAACCGATTCTAACTGATGCAATTTAAAATGAAACTAAAGTTAGTAACTGGATTGGAAGAAATTAAAGTTTACTTAAAATTTAGAAAAATGAGATTGGAAAAAGTCCACGATCCACGAGTTTCTTTCTTCCCTGCTTTTCTATATAAGGTTAAACAATCCAAAGGAAAGCACAACTATTGACGGGAATGTCGAGATCGTGGATTTGCATTGCATTTGGTACCTTAGCGTTGTTCTTGTTCGCGTCGGCCTTTGCGGATGAGGTCGTAGTACTCACTGAGGACAACTTCGAGAAAGAGGTGGGTCAAGATCGCGGCGCTTTGGTCGAGTTTTACGCACCATGGTATGAACCACTTCCTGTTTACGAATACTGGTTTCGATGAATTTTAATTCATTTATATGTGTGTCTATATATCTGGTTGGATTGTTCGTTATTCAGTTATTTGTTTTTTTACTAGATCTTTCATATCTGAGCTCTATTCGATCGATCTAGATCTGAGTTTTATCGAGTTTTAATCATTTCTCTATATAACCTTTTATTTTGTATCTTAACTGTTCGGTTCTATTTTTGAAGTAATTTAGAGTGTTTGTTTTTCTCTACCGGTTCATTTTGTTATGAATGAGACGAAAATTTTCACCCTTTTAATTATATAAATCTTGCGTGCTGAGGGAATGAGGGAAGTAATAAATATTAGTTGCGATAGTTTGTTGAAATTGTCGGAATTCTTGTTGCTTCCGTGTAGGTGTAGATGAATTGAAGGTATATGTGATATAGTGTTCCTATGCAGGTGTGGGCACTGTAAAAAGCTTGCTCCAGAGTATGAAAAGCTTGGTGCGAGTTTCAAGAAGGCTAAATCTGTTTTGATTGGCAAGGTTAGCCTTTTTAAAATTTGGCATGTGTGTAAGTTATTAGTTGTGTTCTTGAAATGTTCCTGGAAAGATTCTGTTTTTCCAACCACTGTAATTTTCTAGGAAATGGAACTTCACACCATGCTTGACTAAGAATGCATTGCTCTTGTGAATTGAAGATTTGTCTATGTATTACATTCCTTAGCTATCTAAAACATCATTCTTTTAATTGATCCTGAATGGGGCTATATCTACTTACCAATGTTTAACCTCAGTTCTTATTTCATTAAATATATTATATCAATTAAGATTTTTTTCTACCACGCAGTACCCAAACTTTTTTTGATAGGTGTCTTCTGATGTCCCAAACTCAAGTAAGATAAAGTATATCTAGTCTAATAATGGTTCCATAGAACCTGTTTTTTAACTTTATAATTATAGGTCTCTTAGAACTTATCTATAGTGTAGCTCTGTTGGGTAAAATCATCAAATGATTATTCTGGTCTTTAAAAAGTTGGAGAAAGTCCTAGTTACAGGATCAATGTATCAGCTACTTGTTTTATGGACTATGCTATCTGATTTACCATCCTTTTTTAGTTGTTTCTTGATTTTTTAACTGATGTTAAATCATTGCATAATTGTTTATCATGCTTGAGTTTGGCTTGATTGAGATGCTCACAAGGGAATAATAAGTAGTCATCTATGAGTATGTTGTGTGGTTATTTGTTTGTGTTTTCTGTCCCAAGTTTGCTTAACGGTACGTTTATATTTTATTCGGAAAATTGGGAAAGGTTAGATTAGTTAAGAATAGTTATCTTGTTGAATTAGGGCATTATTTCATGGGTTGCCAATGAGGGTGTCTCAAGGCATTGATTTGCCATTAACCAATGTAGGTTGATTGATAAATATTTATGACTTTAAAGTGTTAAATATTATTATTTTATTAAATCATTCTATTGTAGGTTGATTGTGATGAGCACAAGAGTCTGTGCAGTAAATATGGAGTTTCTGGATATCCCACCATCCAGTGGTTTCCTAAGGGGTCTTTGGAGCCCAAAAAGTAAGTTTAGGCTCTTCTAGAAAACTTGTTTCTTCCTTCATTTTCTTCTGTCCTCATAATATTCGAAGCATCATATGAGATTATAAACACATATATTTTTTGCATAAATTTTTGTCCATTCAAGTCCTTGGAAAAGTGCATTTCACATTAATTGAGCTTTCATTTCTTAGGTGTGAGAGTGCAAGAACTGCTGAAGCCCTTACTGAATTTGTAAACAGTGAAGCAGGTAAGACTTTTTGGTTGCTCATATATTTATGATCCAAGATTGACTGTGCAGGCAGTATGCACAATGAGTTATTTACATTTGAAGTATTTACACGATATTGATTTTTTCCTCCTTTTTGAAAAAGGCTTTACGTCTAGGAGATTCTTCCTTTACACCATTGTATAAACACATCTTTTGAAAAGGAAAATGAAAAAACTTGATTGTTGTGTGAAGGGGAAATACACATTTCCCGTGCCTCAATGCCATCGTCATATTGTAACACTAGTTTTCATTAGTTGCCATTCTTGCCCAAATATGTTTCAAAATCACAACTAAGTGGATGTTTCTCGCCTTGTTCTCTTACAAATGCAGTTTTGTTTTCAGGGACAAATGTCAAGATAGCTGTAATTCCTTCGAGTGTTGTGGTTCTCTCTCCAGACAACTTTGATGAGATTGTTCTTGATGAAACAAAGGACGTCCTTGTTGAATTCTATGCACCCTGGTAGGTTTACATATAATATTTCTTTCTATGCTGCTGTTGTACTTGAATTTGAGATGCCAAAGTCACTGGTTTCTAAGAGTTCTCTTTGTGATCATTTATGTTAATTGTAAAATGTGTTAATATGATTTTGTCATTTCTGATTGACTGTATTTTTTTTCCCAGGTGTGGTCATTGCAAAAGCCTTGCTCCTGTAAGTAAATCACTGGCATATCGATGAGACTCCAATGAATGGCGAATAAATTATTGTAAAATATCTGTCTTTTGCTTCTATTTTTTAGATTTATGAAAAGCTAGCTACAGCATTCAAGCTGGAAGATGATGTGGTCATTGCTAATATGGATGCTGACAAGTACAAGGACATTGCAGAGAAGTAAGTAGTAAAAATAGGTTTTTTCTTCTGTTGTATCATCAATGCACGCCCACTTTCGGAGCCTGCTGGATAGTTCAGTTAATAAGTGCTATAGATACATTCCAGAACTGATTTCCCTAAACCTAATTAGACACGAAAGGAAAGAAAAAGAAACACAGGGCATGATATACATATCTACTGCTGAGCAGGTATGGCGTAAGTGGTTTTCCTACATTGAAATTCTTCCCAAAGAACAATAAGGCTGGTGAAGATTACGATGGTGGACGAGACTTGGATGAATTTGTAAGTTTCATCAATGGGAAGTGTGGAACTAGCCGTGACGGAAAAGGACAATTCACTGATAAGGTTTGTTTCTAAACTAACATATATTTTCTCCATGGTTTCTTTTTACTGGCTTCTAACTTTCCATTTAATCATCCTAGGCCGGTATAGTTGAGGCCCTTGATAGCTTGGTGAAAGAGTTTGTAAGTGCATCAAGTGAGGATAAAAAAGCTGTATTCAGTCGATTGGAGGCGGAAGCCGAGAAACTAAAGGGATCCAATGCAAGGTTGTAATGAAATTCTTGTCGTACTTCCATCATTCATATTACTAACTGGACCTTATTGTAATTAGGGTAGTTGGTCTAAGTTGCAATCTTGCTTGCCCATTTTAATACCCATTTTCTCTTCTTTAAATTTCTTTAGATATGGGAAAATCTATGTGAAAGCTGCCAAGAGCTGCATGGAAAGAGGTTCTGAATATGCTAAGAATGAGATTCAGCGGTTGGAACGCATGCTTGCCAAGGTAAACTATTGCGTACCCTTTTGTCTATTGTTTTTTAAGCTACACTTGTTGTATAATGTTCTTTCTAATCCAAAAATAGAAATCATCTTATTAATTTGCACCGCTGTCTGCCTAACTGTATATGAGTTAATAATCAGTTTTCAGTTGATTATCTTTTGATGTATGAACGAACTCCCAAAATAATCACCTGATGGCCTTCACTTAATTCTTCGATTACTTGTTTTCCATTTTTTGGCTAGGACATTCGAGTATATTATGTCATCACTACAAGGTGGAATCATATATTCATCTAATTTCTGAATTATGATCTCAATTTTTGTGCTGTGTGGCTTAAATTATAATCTGATTATAATAAGGTCATAGTTAAACTTTGATGTTAACCACACGTTTCATAGGACCTTATCCACAATTCATTAAATCAATTTATAGTTTCGACAACTTATAATTTCTTCCAAACAAACTGAAAGCTGATTTGCTCAGTGCTTGTTTTGTAGTGCTTATTAGTTTTGGTGTTTTGGATCCCACAGAATGTGTGGATAATAGGTTGTGGGTTCTACAAAATGTGTGGATAAAAAGTATATTTGACTAGCTTATAAAAGTTAAAGAGCTTTGTCAGACATGCCTCTTAGTTATATCAGCTTCTAAATAAGAATTTTTTTTTCCCCTTTCTGTTTGGATTTTTTAGTTGATATTTTGGAGGCATATTTGTTTGGGTTGTAAACGTAGTTAAATGAGGGTTAGAAAATATTATTTTTAGCTGGAAATTAATTTTGTTTGTTTGTCAAAAAAAAAAAAAAAACTAGGAAAAGTCAGGAAAATGCAAAAAAAAAAATGAGAAGGCCAAAAAAAAAAATCCTAAAAATGTGGAATGTTGGTAATAAATGAAATTTAACAAGATTAAATCCTTGGATTTGATGTTAGTATGTACTTTTACAAATGTGGAAAATCTTTTGAGAGATTCTGATATTTCTTGCAGTCAATTGCCCCGGCGAAGGCTGATGATTTCACTTTGAAGAAGAATATTCTTTCAACCTTTGCTTCTGACCAGTGAGAAATCGCCTTTTATTGACAAATATGGTATCCACGTTTAACTTGTGGGCGCGGTTCTTCCCTTGTTGTAGTGGATCCATCTTCTTACGCTCCCAATTTCCTTCTGTTGCACATTTTGCATCACCTTCGCAATCAAAAGAATGGTAGTACTTTGCTTCCATTTACAACAAGAAAAAACTAATTTAGTTTCCACCGGTAGGATTAATGTTACAAGGCCTAGGGACTTTGTTATGATTACATCATCTTTTTGGTGATAATCAATGCAAGATTCTTGGTTATAGAGGACAGTTATGTATTCTTCATTATGTTTCATCTGCGAAAGATTAGACAACCTTGTTATAAGTACTGTGGTATTGTTGGTTAAGACATTGATGGCTTATCGTTGTCAATGTCGACCTTCTTATTGGATATTTGACTCTTGAATGGGCAATATTTTGCGTGAATAGGGTCGGGCGAGGACAGGAGATCGATATTGTAGTCCTTCCCTTAAACCTGGGGGTGAAAGATCTCTTTATATTTGCTAAGAATTGCAGGTGCGATCATGAAAACCTAGCAGTGTCATACGATGTTTGTGCTATGATTTTGTGTTTACTATGTTTCGAGTGGTGTTGGATTTGAGAAAACAAAAGGTGAAAGTAGAAGAAATTAAATGGAGAAAAAAAAATTAGAAAAAGGAGTTTTGCTGTTTTGGTACAATTTTTTTGAAACTTGGGGGGTGATCGATCCATAAATAAAACAAATAGGAATTTATAACAATGGAGTTAAAAATGGATTTAAATTCCCATAGAAAAAAGAGAGAATATTTAAAAAGAAAAGAATGAAGCAATTCCTAAGACTAACAAGTGACACGACAAGTAACAACTATCAACACAATGTCCCATAAATCTCGAACTCCTTTATGTCAGTGTCAAGGAGACGGTGCGACCCATGACAAAGGAAGCTATGCCTATTTCCTCCACACTTCTATGTTTAGTGACAGAGGATTGTTTGGTACGGTTTTCAAAAGTTATTAAGATCAAAGTTGTTACGTGTACATTCATTTTTTAAATTAAATTTGGAATTCATGATTTATCGAACTCACGAACATTGTCAAATCAATGCACATGATTTTGACACAGATCTCAAATTAGTTGAATAAAAAATTGTATTAAGACACTAATTTTAAATAAGTTTGGATAATTTTTTAAAAACATTTTGTCGGATTAGAAGAACTTTTAAAGAAAACAAATTCAAGATAGCATCATCAAAAAACTCTTCTACAATAAGTAAAAGCAAAAATCATGTCAAATGGTCCCAAATTCGTGTTAGAACTTAGAAGTACAAAATTAGTTGGGTTTTGCTACAAGTATAATGACATGCTTCACAAGCCCCTACCAGATTACACACATGGGGATGGGGGCCATTTTTTTTTTTTAATACAATGGGTGGGGCCTGTAAGGCTTCTGTGAAAAAACTGCCTTGTACGCAGGGCTTTATCCAAATTAGTTTACCCGCATTTTAAGTCACTTGATGTGGATATTTATGACTCGTATTTTTTGGTAAGCTGGTTGGATACTATTATTTTCTATGTGAAAAGCCCTTCGTACAAGGGTTTTTTTGCCGAAATGTTTAACACAACCCTCGATTTTTGCAATTTTTTTTGGTCAACTGTCAATGAAAAATTGACAAGTACATACAGGTACAAAGCCTGGCAAAATCCCCCTGTACGTATAGCTTGATTCATTTTCTATTAGTTTGATATATCTTTACGAAAAAAATAAAAAACTACAAAGTGGTCCACTCCAAAAACTAAAATTTCTTCAATTAAGGCAACGCCTCGCACGTGTAAGACTCGTATAGTGTATGTTACTATTCATTCTACATTCCAAAACGCAATGAACAAGTTACAAAAATAAGGTCCTCAGGAAATATATGAGTAGTACCATCTCCGATCGAGATTAATTTACACCAATAACTAAAAGCACTACAAGGCAAAGTAGAGAAGTTCCCAAAACTTTTTCTTCGCTGTCTTTTAGCAAATCAGCATATATAACCAAATACAATTAGGGTCCATCCTAATCTTATCCCAAAACCCTAAATACCATAAATTTGCAATTGTGAGGATAGATCAATGCAGATTCCAACAAAAAGGTCACAATTGATAAAACTAAAAAGAGACATTGTTGGTCACATAGAAGTCCTTTTTTTTAATTTGTATGACTATTGGGGCCTCATACACACCTAGCAAATGGACTATTCCCCAGCATGTGGCGTGGAGATCAAATCATTGGTTCAAGAATCTAGCATGAGATATTATTTCAAAATAATAGCAATCATTGTTTTAAAACGTTGTTTGGGACTCCGTCAAAGACTTTCATTAAACACCTTGAAATCTATATTTTGATTTAACGTCTCGACTCACTAAAATTTACTCCTCGAGGCTAACTTTAAGACAATTGAAGAGTGTACTTGTTTATCTTAATGTGTACTCTTTTGTGAGTTGAGGACGCAAGTCAAGCAGCAAAACATTCGTGCAAGCCAACTTGAGAGTCACTTATGCTTTTTGTTCAAATTCAAAAATAATAATAATAATTGACGATCTGCGAAGGATGAGTGTCGAGCGTGTCGAACTACACTTCAATGAAGCAAACCGGCTCGCGAGATGGACCAAATCAAGTGCTCAATCCGACTCATTTAACAACCCTAGATATGACAAGATTTGGAAGTGGTCCCAAATTACATTTTAGAGTGAATATTTATGGAATCTTTTGGAAGCATAAAATACTGAATATTATTATCTTATTATTCCCTGTGGTTACTAGAGCTTGTTTGGTAGAGATTAAAATCGGACTAAAATTGAAAAACTAGCCGTTATTGTTGACTTTTATTAGACGAGTGAGACCCAATAACGATTGTATTTTCAATTTTAATTGGATTAAAATCTCTCTCAAACAAGCTCTAATGTTGGTAACTTGCTATACATCGTTTATACCTTTTAGAAAAATTGCACCACTAGTCCTCAATCTATTGTTCAAGAAACAAATTAATCTTTAATCTTGAAAAAAAGGAGGTTAATAATCAATCTTTCGTTAGAATTAGACGATCAATCCTAATAGAAACTGTCCAAATCTTACTAAAATCGTCAATTAACCCCCATATTTGGTTAATAAAATATAACTTCCTAAAGTTGAATCCGTGAAGCGCACATGACGATTTAATAGTTTATTATTCGATTTAAAGGTTGAGAATCAGTTTGCTACTAATTATGGGACCGCTGTGCAATTTTCCATTAATGGAACCCTATTCAACCTTACTCGACAGAGCCCACAACTAACACGTCTGGCCAAGAAATCATAGCTTCAATCAATTGTGCACACCACCTGTCTGTGAATATGACATAACCTGATAAACATATGAGTGAGAGAGAGAGAGAGGTGCGGGTGGATCTAACGAACACTGTTTTACTACGCAAGCAAAAGCAAAAGGGGATGAAATGAAACAAACTTTGCTTTAGTTTCCATGATTGGCAACTTCTGTTTTTCCATGCAAAGATAATAATAATCCCTAATCAATTAATGCAAAGACGTAAATGGATAAAACAGAAGCACTGAAAAACATGAAAAAAATTTAGAAAATAAAATATATTCTATACAAATCCACTGCTTGGAACCACCCCATGTTCAAGAAACTAATACACATTTTCTTGAAATTTTTCAATTTTTTTTTACCTTGATGACACTGAGTTCAAAGCTCTAGCAAAACCACTCATGGCTCCATAGCCCTTTGAACTGAATCCCAAACAGCCCAACAAACCTTGTCTATATGGAAGAAATGTCTTCTTCCTCATCTCCTCTGCTTGTGCCCTATTTGCAGTGTAATGCAATTCATGAGGTGATGGTGGCACCCTTCTTTTACCAATCCCATTTACTGCCCTATTTTTCACCACTTTTGTCGCTTTTTTTGTGGCTCCGGTGTTGGAATTTACTACTTCTGGTGCTGAATTTGCTTTATCAGTTGATGAGATTTTAGGATTGGAATTGGGCTTCTCAAATTTCTTATCTTTGACAGGTGAAAATGATAAGGAGCCCCAAAATTTATGCCCATTGTTTCTACCTTCACTTTTGCTCCTGTATAAGAACTCCTTCAAGAAAACCCATCTCCTTGAGCTCCTCCCAATTGAAGAAGACCTCGAGGAAGATCCAGATCCACACGGCGTCGCATCTTTCGAACCCGCTGCCTCTTCTATGTTCTTACACTCTTCATTTTCCCTCGCTATCTCATCGCCATCCTGTGTATTGTCATTTTCATGATCTAACAACGACGTCGTTCTCAAAGGGGACATAGATCTAGTCCTCCTCCGCAATGATCCAGCCCGCAATTTCGATTCCCTTCCGCGAACAAATTTCTCCTTATCATTGAGCTCGGACTGTTCAACGTCATCAGATTCATCCATGTCAATCAAAGGGGCCAAAACCTGGGGCCTCCTGAGATGGCTAGAGAGCTTCATGGGTCGGATCTGGCCGTTAAGGAACAATTCATCGGCAGAGCTCATGGATCCCGGCGGTACGCCGTCGTCAGCCAGTGGCGCCGAGAAATCAAACTCAAACGAACACGCCGCCGTCGACGATTCAACCCCATACGAAGAAATGCTAGCACTGGAAAGCACGAAATGCATAGGGCTCGCTGGGGCGCTATAGTAGAACCCTCCAAGGGGTGTGCCGCGGCCGGGGCTCGACGGTGCACTAACATAAGGCGTGGAACAACAACTGTCAATGTCATCGGTATATTCTAGAGGGGTGGCGGCGAAGGTGGTGTTTATAGGTTCCGACGCGGCGGAAGTGGGATTTTCGAAGTCCTCTTCCATAATTTCTTTGCGTAGATAGAAGGGATAGTTGGTACTGTAAATATATCTTCTTTGCTCTATGGAATGGGACGTGAAAGTGGAGATTTATATCGTCAATGCCACTGTTGTCTTTTTACTGTTTTTATTTTTATTTTTTATTTTTTTCCAATTTTTAAGGTATAATAGGAAAATTCTCGAGTTTTTCATATCAAACAATGCTACAATGATCTCAATGTCACGTAGACGGATGATTATCGACTGTCATAGTGAATAGCATGAATAAATCCCCATGATTATCGATTGTCAGTCTCTTTTGTGTACATTAACTTTGACACTCCTCTCACAAAAATGTGTGGAGCCCATAAATTTTTAAATTGCGGAGCCCCCACATTTGTGAGAGAAATGTTATGCATGATGTACAAAATATCTAAATGTAAAAATATAGTCTCATACGTGTAAAAAGATTGAGAATAGATGGTGAAAGAACTGAGATACTTTGTGTCTCTTTTTCATCGTTACATTATTGAGTAATGATATTCATCCCCACTTGGATGAAAATACAGTTTATGTGGCATTAAATGATAGGTTAAATGAAATGTGAAATTAAATGACTTATTTAATTTCACATATCATTTAATGTCACGTTAATGCCACATAAACTGTGTTTTCATTCCCACTGGAGATGAATAACATTACTCTACATTATTACACTATCAACTACATGAATTGCGCTATAAATTTAGCCCTTGTTTGCGCCCAATTTTATCAAAAATTCCTTTTTTCAGAACTCATTTTCAACCACACATTCTCCAATAAAATAATATTATACTTAAATTGAAAACTTTTTCTTCATTTCTAACCACACATTCTCCAAAAATCACTATTTAAAAATGCATTTTTTTCCTCTTAAAATGAAGCTCAAATAAGGACTTAGTTTTCAAACAAAAATTAGAAAGTATATTTATGACAAAATGACTTCAAAAACAAGAAAAGAGTCATTTAAGAGTACTTGTAAACCGCCCCCCAGGGCACATCCAAGTTGACAAATGATGGGCATTGCTGGGCTTGCAACCTCAGGGTGGGGAGTTCGATTCCTGGATCGAGCAGTTGAGTGTTGTAATATTCAATTTGGGTGGAGCAACAGGCCCCCCAGGGTACATCCAAGTTGGCAAAGGATGGGCATTGCTGGGCTTGCAACCTCAGGGTGGGGAGTTCGATTTCTGGATGGAGCAGCTGATTGTTGTAATACTCAATTTGGGTGGAGCAGCTTGGTGATGTAATATCTATAAAGGAAGGCTCCCTTGAGGTCAGGAGTATAAAGGGTGCACGGACCCTGGTCAATTTGGGCATATCTCGCGGGTAACCTCCACCCATCACTGAGGGGTTGGGGATGGGTGGTCCAGGACATAATCTGGTGTAAGTTGTAATACCTGGATATCAAAAAAAAAAAAGAGTACTTGTAAACCATTGGGAGTTTCTTTGCCCTACTTTTGGTACAAGTGTAGTGATCTATTGTTTCCTATTTATCCATCAACTAAGCTCTTATATGTTTACATTTTTCTTTTTCCTTTATTTTTGTTCGATATTATGCAGTTCAACATATTAAACATATCATTTTTTTATGGTAAGACCGTTCTCTTGATTGAAAGTTATTTGTTCGCTTTGAAATTATGCAAGTTCTTTTTGCATCTATTTATTCGTCATCTTGAAAGATGATTTTTTTTCTTTACTCCTTATAATATTATACTTATTTGTAACCTTAATTGAGCGTGGCACAAATATAGGGCGCTAGCTTGACAAATGCAACAACTTGAAAGTTGAGTTCTTGCATTGTAAATAGTTAAAAATATTGATATGGCAAATGCAACAAACTAATGCATTCTAACGATTTCATCAGCTAAGACTACATCACTCCTGTCCTTTGCATCACTTGTAGTTCTGCGTGAGTAAAAAAATATTTCTACTATTGAGCTTGATGACTCGATTCGATTGGACTCTACTCGTTGCACAACATTATCTACAAATAAACAACTGCATTTACTCAGTTACGGATGGCAAATTTTCGCATAAAAAGATGAACATAAATTGGCAAGTCAATAAAAGAAGTCAAAAGGTGAAGCTTAATGAAGAGAAAGTGATCTAAATGGGAATATGAAAAAGTGAAATTGGACCACATTGGGTTAGTCGAGGCAAGCACGTTTTCCTGCACCAGTTTTTCTCTTGCCCTTTTACTTTCCACATATTAAATTATTTTAATAAAAATATAAACTCGATACAATAATATAATTGAGTAAGAGAATGTACGATCATTTTTTATAACTAAAACATGGTCGAATGGATCTGACCCGAAAAGTCTCATCTATTCTTTTGAGGAATGATTTTGTTTTAACTACGATTCGAATAGGAGTATGCCATGTTACTGTATCGCGAATGATCCACATTTCATGGTCATGCGTGGATAAGCACATTGCACTATCTATGTGGCTTAGAGTCCTCATACTCTACCACTGAGCTAATAGCTCGTCGTGCGAGCCTCCGGAGGTCGCAATGCCAAAAGCGAGAGAAATTACATCCCTTTCTTTTCTTTTTTCACCCTCATATCGCCACACATCATGTCTCTATTCTATGTTCATTCAAGAAAAATCAATCACAATATTTAGCAAACAAATTACTTTTTTGTATAGTTATTAAATAAAATCTTTAAGCTCTAGCTTTATATGAATGATAATTAATTATTGAAAAAATGATCGACATTGGATTCCAATTTCTGACCATTTTGGGCAATTTAATTAATTAATAATTAATCATTTGTGCATTAAAACAGCCCACATGATAGCTAATTAATTAATCAGAATAAAGAACAGTACAAACCTGTAAACATTACAGTTGCAGAATACCACAGAATCTTTTCAGTTTTCCTCTAATCAAGAATTTGTTGAAACACTAAAAAATATCAAAAGAATATAAGTGGTTTTTTCAGACTTTAATGTTTCTTATTTCTGGAAAAATAAAAAAACATATTATACGTATTCTTCCTTCTATGCTTAAACTTACTTGAGTTTTCATGTTTGCCCTTATTTGATTTAGATAAAAATCAAAATTTCAATAAATTTTGATAAAAGTTTTCGATGGAATGTATGGTTGAAAAATTATGTCTTGTGAAATTTCTGATTAAAATTATTTGTTGACTTTAACTTATGTTGGAATATAAATCAGCCCAATAGACCAGCAGCCCAACAGCCCAAATCAGATTCAATTGATCGCCAGTTCACCAGCAAACCAACAGCTCTTCTTCACGTGTTCAGCTCCTTCTTCCAGCTTCAGTTTATTCTAGTTCCTTCTAGTCTCTTCTTTAGTTTGTTATCTTGTTAGTTTGTTAGATAATTGATTAGTATTATTTCTTCTATAAATAGAGTAGGTTGCATTGTACTTTCCTGAAGTTGAATACACATATTCTTCTTCTCTGCACTATAGCAGGTTCTATCTTTTATTTTCTTATCATGGTATCAGAGCAAATGCTCCCTTCTGCGTACAACTCTTTTACTTTCATTCTCGTCCGCCATGTGTTTGCCAAAATGCTCCTTCCGTCTGCATTTTCTTCTCTGTGTTATTTTCTTCTTTGTCATTTCGTTTTTGCATTCAAGTGTTCTCTTTCCTTGGGACTAGCTGTGTTATTTGGTTTGATGTTTAACAAAGAAAATAGGTGCTGGTCAAGTCTCACAATTGCCATCAGTTTTGTAACAAGTAGACATGCAGTGATCACAATAGCAAATACCAGAGCACAAGAGACTGCAATTGGATCTGTCTATGGCCTTCTCTGTTGCTAGCTTCTCCAAAACTATGCAGAGCTATGCATCTGCAATAGGAACATTATTGATACTGGGAAGAAAAATTACGGGACTCCAAATGAATTCACCATTATCCTTCTGCTCTATAGACGATATGATCCCTCGGTATGTCTGCCATTGGGGGAATTTCGTTCGGATATGTTTTTCACTCAGTTTCAGCAGCTGATGTCCATTCCAACTGCTACTGAGCTTTTAGTCACTGAGCCTCCGGTTTTGATTCCTGCAAGTGCGGCAAGAACGGAGGATGTCATCAGTAATTTTCATCAATGTGTTATTCCGCCATTGATGATGTTTTTATGTCATTCGAACTCCTGCAATTATAATGGCAGATTTTCGGTTTCTCCATCTCTTTTTATTTAGCCCGGTTTCAGAGCAATGGTGCTCACTAAATTCGACAAATCACCTTCAGCAACTTCAGATTCAACAAATCAGCAGCACCTTCAACAGCTTCAGATTTCTTTATCTCCATTCTCTTCTCCAAGTTCAAGATGTTCCATCTTGAGGGAGGAGTGTTGGAATATAAATCAGCCCAACAGACCAGCAGTCCAACAACCCAAATCAGATTCAATTGATTGCCAGTTCACCAGCAAACCAGCAGCTCTTCTTCACGTGTTCAGCTCCTTCTTCCAACTTCAGTTTATTCTAGTTCCTTCTAGTCTCTTCTTTAGTTTGTTATCTTGTTAGTTTGTTAGATAATTGGTTAGTATTATTTCTTCTATAAATAGAGTAGGTTGCATTGTACTTTCCTGAAGTTGAATACACATATTCTTCTTCCCTGCACTATAG
>OU503045.2:1834601-1844723 GCA_912172775.2 Fraxinus pennsylvanica
AAAAAAAAAAAAAAAAAAAAAAAAAAAGACATAAATAGACACTTATTACCAAACGGCACGTGAGTTGTTTGACAAGCTAGGCGTAGGTTAGGTGGGGTGGGGTGGGGTGGGAAAATTCCAAATAAGAGTTATATGTTTCTTTCAATTTGATAGATCATTGGCTGTCGTGGTATAGATGATCAAGTGCCACGTAGTTGCTGAAATGCTTGACATAACACTCGTTTGATGCTAATTTGACAATTAAATTTGTCAAACAAATTGAAATAAAATAATACAAAAAATTGAATTTTCTTTTTTAGTTAATAAAACCACACATAGTGACGTATTTCATTAACACCATAAATAAAAAAATAGAAGCTTATACGGGGGCTAGGCTTGAAATCCAGATATAGAGAAAAAAGATATAACTTAACCGACTTATAGTTAGAATACAAAAAGATGAAAAGAGAAACAAAAAATATATCTCATGTGACATAATTTCAACTCGAAATTTCATGCTCTAGTTATATACTTGTAAGAGTCTTTGTTCGAATCAAATTCACTAGTCGAGAGAGAACATTCAGACTAATAAAATACAAATAAAAAATCTCTCATTCCATTGATCTTTTTGTTTACATGTCGGAAGCATCATCTGCGTAGTCCTTAGGTCGAGGATGGGAAGGTCGAGAGAGAACATTCAGACTAATAAAATACAAATAAAAAATCTCTCATCCCGTTGATCTTTTTGTTTACTTGTCGGAAGCATCATCTGCGTAGTCCTTAGGTTGAGGATGGGAAGGTTGAGAGCTAAGGTTAAACTCATATGCTGTCAACTATGCTTGTGTTACCTTGGTGCTTGAATAGCTCGCAGTTAAAATTTCTTGATTGATTGAAGAAGAAATAGCTCCCTCGAATTGAGATTTTTTGGAACCACATAAAGTACTAGTCACCAAATCTTCAATTGTATCTCAAAAATTCAATGCTACTTTGACTCAATAGCTCTTGAAATGGTCTTCGTCTTGAGAATTTTGTTATTTAACACAACAAACTAAGGTTTTCAATTTATTCATCCTACTTCACCTAATTGACGAAAACCGTTCATTTAATGTCTAACAAGTGCAAGGTCACGCATTCTCTCACTTATACGAAATCGATCGTTAATCCTAGATTCACTACCGACAAAATCGTTGAATTGAGGTAAAAAAAAAATATATAAGTTGACTAATCAAAATGAAACAAAGTAAAGTTGGATGATCAATATGAAACAAACATGTAAATTAAGTGCCCTCTACGAAAACTTTTAATAAATAATGACACATGCACATGCAACCTGTCATTGTACTTTTCCCATTGGACATTGTACAAAATACAACTTGCACATAATCTAATCAATAATTTTCCATTAATTCTATCAAATCCATGTGCCCTCATCCTTAACTATAGTGGTAGTTAAAATCTTCCAAAATAATCTTTTATTTTTATTGAACAACGCATGAATATTTTCTTGATTTTGATTGACGAGTAGTTAAATCCTCGACTCGACAAATGATAACAATCTATTAATAATGGTGCAATTTGATTTTTTTTTCTTTTTTTTTAGAGGGAAATCCCAGAGGTCAATGAATTATTCATTTTCCTATACATGAAACAGGGGATTTCACTATGTTAATCTGATTTTTTTTATAATATTTTTTTTCTCTATTAGATTGTCAAGGTATGTTAACTTTTGTTTCTTATAAAAGGACTTCTTGTGATCCAAATATTTTTTTAAAAAAATTAATGTCAAAAGTAACTTTAGACTTTTAAAAAGTTTTGCCAAATGACCGTGCAATTCAATGCATTTTGCCAGAATCTCGGCGAAGTGTTAAAACTTCTATCTTGAAGGTTGTAAGATTGATCGTAGACACTAGAATGAAGATAAATATCTTTACAACCAAAACCAATGCTGAGCAGTAATACTAATCTTAATAGAGTTGACACACCTGTCTTGATTTGAAATATTTGCAAACTCTTCTTAAATACGCTTGGTCTTTCAAACTACTTGCTTTTCACAATCCAACCGACCGCAATAGATCCTTTTTCAGCCAAAATGATTGGCTGACAGCATAATCTTTCGCATGCAGTTTCAAACAGCCAACCATATTAAAGAGTCGAACTGTTTGGAGGGCACCTCAGGCTTACTATCAATTGTAGATTCATGACGAGTCATGTTCCCAAGAAAAGATAATTTCGAGCACACAACTGCACTATCTCTTACCTCGAGCTCATTTGGTTTTGCAATAGGATTTTCATTTCGGCTAGTTTTATGCTAGACCAGGAGGGATTCTTGAAGACGGGGAAGAGGCGTGCTGGTAACAAAACATATCCGTAGAATGAAGGGGCAGAAAGGATATACCTTCCTTCACGAGGATGTCTTGAGGCAGTTATCACAGGGGTTAGAACCATATTTGCAGGTATTCCGATCAAAGGATTCTCCAAAGTGCTCAAGTAATGCTTGCCTACGACATTCATCCTGCAGGATGCACACAGAATCTATATTCAAGCAAGCTTACAGATTTATATGTTAGCATATGACGAGGCAATTAGTCACTTCTAAGAATATTTAACTGTATATTATATGGAACTGTACCTTCTGCTCACAGTATTGCTGCATTTTTCGAGCTTGATCCATGGCCGTCCTGAAGCTTTCACTTCTACCTCTTTGTCCACTTCTCAGCATGCATACAACCCGGCTGAAATCCTTCTTCTGGTATAAAACAATGCATATGGAAGGAAGATTATCTCGTCCTGCCCTTCCAGATTCCTGATAGTAGCTTTCAATTGATTTGGACATGGTGTTGTGAATGACGAACCGCTGAAAAAATTGGAAATGGCAACATGAACAAGGTCTATGAGTCAATTTTCACAAAATGTAACAGTACAGGAAGGCCAAAAACGTTGAATATTGTTTTGATCTACTTTATGAGAGGTGTTTAGTGATTGTTAGACCATTTAAAATACCACGTGCATAAAATTCTCCTTAGATATAAGATGAACTACCAAAATATATTCAGTAACTATGAAGCAAGATTAGAACCAGCAATACGGAAATCACTTACAACATCAGGTTTGTCTATTCCCATCCCAAAAGCAATAGTAGCGCAAACAACATGGACTTCTCCAGTATGCCATTTCTTCTGGACTGCAACTCTCTGACGAGCGGCCAATCCAGCATGATAGTATACTGTCTTAATTTTGAGTTTCTCATTCAAAAACTTTGAGACCTCCACACATTCATTTTTCGAAAGGCAGTATACAATTCCACATACGTTCTTGAAACGATCCAACAGTAATTTCCCTAGCTGCTTTAGTGGTTCTTTAGTTTTCCCCATCACTTCGTACTTTAAGTTGGGTCTGTCAAAACTTGTCTCAAGGACAATTGCATGGGGAATTCTCAAGGCATTTAAGACGTCCTGCATATGATGAATAGTCAAGATCATTTCACAGAATAAAACAAAAGAATTAACTATAAAGTGCAAGGAGAAGTATCAGCCTAACCTTACGAACTGTCTTCGTTGCTGTGGCAGTTAAAGCCATCAAAGGAACACGAGGAAAGTTTTGTTTAAGACATCCTAATACCCTGTAGTCTGGTCGAAAGTCATGCCCCCACTGGCTGAAAGACATGTCAAACCAAGTAACATACATAGTTACATACCCAACATCTCTAAGTTAAACCAAATTTAAGAAAAAAGAATCTGATTCTTAATAAAAATACAATTCTTTGTCATCTAGTATGTGATCTTCTTCATAGCTCCATTATTCAAAGGGATGTAGATTCTACTATTTAAAAAACACAGCATTTTCCACTCGTTTGAGTGTGTGTCATACTTTAGCCATTTTCCAATTTTGACTCTATAGTTCTGAATTTGACAGTCCATTCAAATGACTATCTAAGACACAGGAAATTTGCAGTGTTCTAAAATGCGTAAAGCGTGGCTAGGCATGGAGATCAAGCTTCAAGCTTTACGAGTCTAGACGAGCTTAGGCGTAAAAAAGCGTTTTTTATTTTAAATTTTAAATCATTGTAAAAAAATTCAATAATTCAAATAATACGTACAAAATATTTAAAATTATAAAATACTGTATTTACTTAATAATTCCTACATAAAGATAAGTTTCAAAATCATAATTACATAACGTAGACAACTTGTAGCTTAAATCTTATCTAATTTAGCTCTTTATCGGACTCTAATTCAATATCTTCATCTACATCTGATTCGTCTTCCGTATCGGTCGATACAAAATCATCATTCACGGGCTCCCTTATTTCATTTTGATCATTTTTATACCTCTTGTAGGTTGTAAGATATCATTCTTCCCATCACCCTCATCATCACAACCATCTACAATCCAAGATTGTGCATTAGTAGCATCATTGTTAGTAAAGTCTCTATTTTGGAATTCATCTTCTTCTTGTTTATCAACCTTGCATTAAATTAGACATAAACAAAATTCTTCATCATTGTAGTGTCAAGTCTATTCCTTTTCTTGGTGTGCATCTACCAAAAAAAAAAAAACCTAGGCGGATGCCTAGGCGAGCATTAAGCAATCAACGAGGTGCGCCTAGGAAAGCCTAGGCGAGCATTAAGCGGTCAACATTATCGTTGACCGCTTCATTCCCGCTTAGGCTCAAAGCGAAGCGTTTTCATCGCGCTTCTTGCCTAGGCGCGCTTTTTAGAACTTGTATAAAATACGGAATCAATGTCATTATTCTTCAGATTCGCTGATGACCATCCCTTTCCTTCATGCAGTCAATACCCTCATTTTTATTTTTTGATTTTTGCTTTGGTATTCCCGATTTTCCTTGCTCTTATTTTTCTTTCTAATAATAGCAATCTATAGAAGAATTTTAGGAAGCATACCTCACACAGTGAGCTTCATCAACAGCAAAGCCCGCTAATTGTCCCTGAAATTTGTGCAATAAACTTTTATATATTATCAAGGGAGTACTACTGACTTTGAAAGCACATAGCATCATACATGGAATTGGCACATTCAAAGACTTCAAGAGCATAAAACTCACCTTCCTGTGAAGACATTTTAGGATCTCCTGAAATGGTATATTTCCAGCAACTCTTTCAGGAGTTACATACAGAAGTTTACAAGAAGGGCTATCTTTCCTGGAAACATTTTGAACAAAGTGTAACCAAATAATTTTAACATAGAGAAAAAATTAGTAACCAAATTTAAAGCTAGAATTCAGGTTATTGGCAAAGGGTTCTTTGATGTTATTCCAAATGACACTGAAATACAAAGTACTTAGTAGTCCGAGCACTCTTGAAACTCTGGGTTGTGAAATTCTCACAACTTTGTCTTAAAGGCCAGTTCAAATGACCATTTTTGGCCAAATGAAAAGGCTTGAGAGAGATACTACTGGTTTAAAAGAAGCTCCATGATTTCAGGGCAAGGAATTTTTTCCAGAGATATTCGCAGCACATTTCCTTCGGAAGTTCAAAAATAAGTTACTATAAACTAAGGTATTATATTGAGTCTTCCAGGAAACTTCACCACTGCAGCTTCATGGAAGAATTAGCAAGCAAGTTGGATTGCATTGTAAACTGGGGTTCACAGTGGAGGAACTGGATCGGAGAAAAGAGGGGTTCTAGTTGTAAGACACTATCAAACTAGTTGCAAACTGTCACCTTGTTAGTCTACTCACAACCAATGACAGCTATAAGAATTTCGTCTGGAGAGGGAGTGGAAGCTTAAAAAAAAAATTGCACAGCCACAGTCAACAGTATTGCAAATAGACAAGTGTGGAATTTAGTGTTCGGTAACTATTTGGCATATCCACTCTAAAAAGATACATTTTACAATACATTATGAATAGAAAAGAAAGTGAACTTGCCTTAGTTCTTGAAGTACAGCTGCTGCTTGTGATGGTGTTTGTTGAGAATTTAAAAAAGTTGCAGCTATTCCAAACTTCAGATTTAGCGTGACTATCTGATCTTGAATAAGGGAAAGAAGGGGGGATATAACAACTGTAACACCTGGCTGGAGAATGGCTGGGAGCTGCATGGTATACCATAATGGAGAAAATAAAGCAAACATAAGATACAACTTTCTAATATATGACTGAACTTGACTGTAAAATTTCATAATGAAGATTCTACGGATCCAATCGTTAATTTTATCATAGTCACTATTCCCACTTAAGCACCAAGAAGGTGTCGTAGAGAGAGACTCCCAAAGCTCCATTGTGCCGCCTTAGAAGTTAGAAATTGCTATTGTTTTCTTAATATCCTTGAGAAATGGGTATTAGTTAAATGTTAATCCATACAGCCATGTGCACAAGTTTGTGTTGTGTGTGACTACAAAGCCCATGTACATATATATGCACTAAAATGGTGGCTGTGCAGTGCTTTTCTAAGCTTTATATGCCACCTTGGAAATTGCAATTTTTTTATTAAAATCCTTCCAAACTGCTAGCAGTTGGAAAATATCAAGATATTTATTTGATATAATTCAAAATTCGAGATTTGTTTTAAATATTTAACTGTAGTTAGATTCTACGAAGTTAAATAAAGTTCCATTTGTTATATATTTTAACAAAGTATGATCAGAATAAATTCAAATTATCGCTGCCCACAGCATCTTTTGTTATTTTCACTTCTTTTTTTTCAGTTAAATTTAGTTTACATAACTCACTTCTTTTTTTTTTTCAGTTAAATTTAATTTACATAACTAAAGATTTTCATGCGATTGATTAAGAAATGGTATTACATGCTTGATATTTTACTCTCAAGGTATAATTCTTGTAACCTCTTTAATATACTTGCATAGTTGGTTATGCATACCCTTTTCGCTATCCTATTGACTGCCTTTATGAAGTCGGTCTATAAATGAAAAAAATTCCAGTTAATGAAGTAAAATTGTTACAGAAGATAGAGCTTCAATACTTGCAAACAAATAATTTGATGCATCAGAGAACAGAGCAGAGAGCACATTATTTGATAAGTGAGTCTGAAACAGAGAGTTTTTTCAAGTTCACAAAATTGATATTATCTATTTCTCTTCAACTATTTAACCCCAAATTTCTTCCAATTTGAGAGTAGCTAACAGGGGGATGATTTACACTTATAAAAGCTCAAATAAAAATAAGAATGTGCTAGAAAATTCTAGAAGCACCAATAATTGATCAAATAGAGAGATGGTTGTATTCTGTTTTTATACATAGCGTACAACTAAAAATTACCCACAGCTTGATCCAACTACAGGTAAAAACTTGATTAAAATTTATCATGACAAGACCAAACAAGTTTAGGCCTTTCTTTATCTAACTGGCCCATAAGTTATAAAGACATTCAACTGGACTTTAACATTATAAGGTCGCGGAGTAACTTCACTTTCCATTCAGTTGATTCTTAAAGAAAAAAAACTTGTATTCAAAGTAAGAACCTGACCTGATAACAAAGGCTTTTACCACCTCCAGTAGGCATAAGAATAAAACAGTCCCTCTTTTCGAGAGATGCTTTACAAGCCTGGTGCTGCAAGGGCCGAAAACTCCTGTTACCAAATACTACTACATTTGCCAATTCAATGTCATCCAATTGTTGCAATTCTTCATACGTTAGAGTTCCGTGTGCATTTTTGGATGACCTGGATTCTCTTATTTCGCTGAAAATTGATGAAACTGAACTTTGAGTAACACTGCTCCTGCAATCCTTCAAATGTAGATGAAATTTCACTCCTAGGAATTCAGCATATAAGCACTAAAAGATTAAGGCTATTAAACTTCCCTTTTGGTGTGTGTGTGTGTGTTGGTGGGGGGGGGGGGGGGGGGGGAAGAGAAGAAATTAGAATGAAGAAGATACTTCATAAATTTCTAACATGAAACAAGATGATTCATCCTCTGAGTATGATGGCAAAACCTCAAATGAATATAAATGATGTCCACTTTACATGAAGAAAGCAAATTTCACCTGTTAATGCCGCACCCGTAAATTGCTTAAAGATTATTATAAGATACTGATGTTTCCATTTAACCATGTGGTAATAAATAAAGTTTAGGGCTAGATGGACAATAACGTTACTTTTGTAGCAGCCCACAAGAAAGATAGACGTTATTGTGGAGGTCAGTATCATGGAAAAAAAGTTGAAGAAATTTTACCATAGATGTTGAAGGATGATTATTTGAACTTGGAGAGAGGTCCTGACTGCTGCCATCAAGACAATGCTTAGAGGTGAATTTGATGTGCTTATTGCTAGGTATCATGAATTCTGCCTCCTCGCTGTCACTTGAAGAATCTATCGTAGTGAAATTTTGACGTTTTTGACATTCAGGAGAATCTTCTATAATGTGGATATGGCTTCTTGAACTTTCATTATCCTTAGCATCAGAATTCTTCAGAAGATCCTGGTCTAACAACTCAGCTAAAGCACCACAAGCTTCTGACTCCATGGCTTCCACATTATCCCAATCCTCAGTGTCTTGCATAGATTCGGCGAGTGTTGCCAGAAAGTCATCACCACAGTGCTCCACAGTGATGAAGTCTCGTCCATCATCACCTTACCAATATTATGAGCATATAAGTAATTGAACCGGGTATTTGACCACCAACTGAGACTCTATACAGTTATAACAAGCCATGGAATCAATTCCATGACTAAAATGATTTCGGGTGCTGTTCATATAGGCTTGAAACCAATATGAAAGAGAACCAATACGATACACACATGGTATTGCTAACAGATAATTTTACAGATATCCATCAAAGCTCTACTCCACAGTTCATCTAGAAATAAATAAGTACAGGCCCTATTCTACATCAACTCGCACTATACACGTACTTAAGGATACAAATTCTAGGTCAATATCTCAACATATAATCGGGCATTAGTGTCATTGTTCTCCTTTGCTGGGTTTTCGTTTGTATGTCAATTTTCCCTCAATGAAATCTTTGTTTCAAATTTTCTTGCCTTTCAAGTACATAATCATTTTCTAAACAGTTCTTCTGATTTTGAGTTCCCTACTGTCTCTACTTACTTTAGCATAGGAGGGCTTACAATAACACAAACCGAAACCTTCTTGTAGGAAACCCCCACAGGCTTCAGTAGGGCAAGTTCATTGTCAAGGAAGACGCAGGCCATCAAAAATTGAGCTCAAGCATTCAAGGTACAATTTTTAGCATCACCACATAATTTCTTTCCAAAATGACCCCTGTGAATTGCGTGAAAGTAGGATTGAAGCACTACGATATTTGATTAAAAAATTTGACTCTTTTTCCGAATTGCAACTTGATTACTGTCGCCTAGAACTTGGCTGCAACCAATTTCTTCATAAATAAACAGAAAAACCTCCCAAAAAAATCAGATCACCAATGATATGGACTACACTAAAATGCGTTACTTTCTATAATCCCAAATACTTAAAAATTCCCAACAATCCCGTTCAATTACCAAATCAAATCAGTACCCACAAATATTAAATCTCTGGCGCCCGCACGCACACGTTAAAATTTGAGAAGTGAAAGGAACGTGAATGCTAACCATAGAGCTGAACGAGGCGGTCCAAGCACTTATTGGCCGAATCTTGATCGAATCCAAATTCGAGAGCTAAGCTAATTAACCTTGCTTTTTCTAACTCCAGATCTTCATCCTCCATTTTCTTCCTCGCCAAAAAACCCTATTCCCCTGATGAATTTTTTTCCCGCGCTTTCAACCTGCAATTATCCCCGTTCTCTGATACTGGAGGCCCGGACGGCGACATATTTAGACGAGAAAATAACCATAAAAAGGTGTTTACTTTTTTGACTTTTAAAAAATCAGCTATTTAGTTTATTTAATCAAAAATCAGGTTTTAATTTTACAATTAATATTAATAATAATACTTTTTAATTAAATTAAATACATACCCACCCTACTACCCACCCCACCAACTTTATAAATATAAAACCCTAACCAAACATAACCTAATTCATTCTTCTTCTCCATCCATTTCTACCGCCGCCTCCACCGCCACCGTCTGCCCCGGCCACCGCCCGCCGCCGCCTCTCCCCCTCCCCTTCTTCCCCTCCCTTCTCCCCCCCTTCTCTGCTGCTGAACGGCGGCAACGTCGCTGCGACGTTGCTGCCGTTCAGCAACGTCGCAGCGACCTGCGACGTC
>OU503045.2:1847132-1860610 GCA_912172775.2 Fraxinus pennsylvanica
GTCGCAGCAGCCACAAACCACCACACCTACAGCAGCGTCGCGGGGGACGCTTACACATTCCCTGAGACACTACTTACAAGGTTTAAAAGACTGTAAATATAAACTGACACTCGACCAAGAGCTTCTACGCGGATTAGACACCCAGCCATGCTTTTGGGGGGTCGCAGCAGCCCGTCGCTGCTACGAATCGTAGCAGAGGGATGGGGAGGGAGGTGGAGGGGAAGGGAAGGCGAGGTGGCAGAGACGAGATGGAAGAGAGAGGGATGGGGAGGGAGGTGGAGGGGAAGGGAAGAGAGTGGGGAAAGGAGGGGATGGGGAAGAGAGTGAAAAATTAGAGTTAAAAATTTTTATATATCACCTGATTTTTGAAAAATGAAACTTGATTCCTGATTTTTGAATTTGAAACTTTAAACACCTGCCTCCATATATTTTCCTCCCTACGAAAATTGTGGACACTCCAACCCCATACCGCTCGCCCGCAGCATTTGATGTGAATTTCGGTCTTTCACTTTTTTTTCTTTTTTTTTTTTCATTAAAAGAATATTTTTTTTTATGGGTAAAAATCAAGAAATCAGGTGATTCAAAGAGAAATCCATTAAAAAATTGATTTTCTTGTAAAGTCCCATGAGAACTTATACTTTTTTAAAGGACTAATTCAAACTTTTACGTTATTTATTATATTATAATTTAACCGATGAAAGATTTTACTTTAAGACTAGATGTAGTTGCATTAATAACGGCTAACATTGGACAAATGAACACTAATTTCGGGAACTATGACAATTGAAGAACACTTTAGAGTTGCTAAGCTCACTTCGACGCATTTGTTTCATTTTTTTATTTTGTTTCCACTTCTGGTTGTGAGTTGAGCCATCGAGAGAAGTCCATTTCAATGTTTTGTTTCTCATCCTGAGTCGATGTCTATATATTTTATATTTATTTTATGGTTACCTTTTTATTATTACCAGTACTTTTATCATACTTTGTCCCAATAACAAACCTCTTTAATTAGTATTTCGAGTTTGGTGTTACCTAAATTTATAAGTAAATGACTATAAATTATTTCAATATCAAGATCAATAGAACATAATCATTCAGAAATCGTAATAGAAGTCTTCAAATATCTTCCAAAAATATAACATTATGATTATAACACTCGTCATCACTCTTATCACTTGTAGACCAATCCTCATGGTATGACCAGGGACGGATTTAAGGGTGCCCATTTCAAGGGTATATATATATATAGAATAATTCCATAGGTACATAGAATTACTGACAGAAATGATATGAGTATTGTGTTGGCAGCATCTGTATGGTGCATTTTTTGTATTTGTTGTAGCAAAAATCAATGAAAAACTGTCAAATGTCTTTCTGTAAAAATTGTGCCAAACCCTTTTTTTTTTTTATAACATATTAGCTCAACTTAAAAAGAGTTTTAGTTCGATCTTGGATCTACACCTAGTTACAACACTCGTCATCACTCTGTTACTTATTACGACTCGTGTACATGTTATATTGCAGCGTAGTAGAGAACACATATCATTTTAATGACCAACGTCCTATTGTGAGTGTCGATCAATCTGTATGTCAATCATTTTCGGTACGAATAGCATGGCTCATTCAAAAATGACTAATGTCCCTAGGTGCATATATGCACCAGTACGGTACTGCTATTTCTTTTCGAAGATAACCTAAGGGACTACTAGAGGATTGGTGTAAGGAGAATACTCCAATTTCTAGTACAGTGATTTTCCTATCATCAAGTTTGAATGTAATTGCGCTAGCAACAATTTTTCAACAAGACATCTTGTTCTCAGCCCAATGGAATGTAGAAACAAATTAAAAGCATTGAGAAAAAGGTAATGTGCAGCCTAACTTTACATTTGTGGACGAGGTTCATGCGGCGCAATGTTTTCTCAAGACTCGTTCTTCGTCCCAGCATCACACCTCCTTTTCGGTTTTGGCCTTCTGGTGTTGTCCATGTGAGATACCTGTATTGATTCCCGGAATTGGTTAGAATTTTACAAATTAGAAAAATCAATCACTAAAAGTATATAGGCAAAAGAAATTTGGATAAATTGCGTACTCTATCCTCAACAAAATGGTCCTCACTGAAAGTTTCCCATGCAAGCTGACATCAAAAGACAAAGTGACAAAAAAAGAAGAGAAATGAATCATTCTCCTTCCACCTCAACCATCATCACCACTCCCAAACTCCACCTTCACTAGCCTATAGCCCAAGCCCGGCTTCCGTGGCTCTCCTCCTCCTCCTCCTCCTTCCTCCACCTGTTTTCAATTAATTGAGTTTGATTCAAGCAGTTTTTTTTTTTGCCTTGAAGTTACATAGACAAGGGGAGGAGAAGAAGAGGCGGAATGAGATCTGGGGGGCTAAGGTGGGAAGGGGGTCCTGCAATGGGATGAAGAAGATGGATTCATTTCTTTTCTTTCTGTTTCTCTGTATACTTAATTTTGCTTATTTAAGGTTGTAGGTAATTGTCTTTTTAGGTAGATTATTTTGGACAAAAATCACTACAAGTGAGGAACATTTGAGCCAACAATGCCAAGAAAAAAAAGGTTGGCGATAAAAGTGCAAAAGGGGATATAGGTTTGGGACAGTGCATGCAATTGAAGTATGACCAAACATTATGCGCTACGTACACATCTACATACAGTTACATGCAGAAGCACACTCACGCATATGGAGAAATAGATAGATATAATATAAAAATACAGAGAGAATAACATCAGTTCAGGAATCCTTACAATGCAAGATTTCCATTCTATTTTGGAATGCTCATCTAGGGAGACAGTTTCCAACGAGTGGTTTCGTACATGCTGGAATATGTGGAGGAGGACAGCAGCATCAAGAGCAGCATATTCCAGCTGCACAAAGAGACCGAATATAGAGTTTTCAAAAATAAAGCAACTCCATATAATGAAATAGCCGCTTCATAAGTTTCTTCTGGAAAGATTAAACCGTGTGATTAAGCTCAACTAAAATGCACACGACTGTGGGTTCCAAGGCTTCTAAGAAAGCCACATTTTTGCCAGACATGCTCCAGAGCATCCCTGATTTATTATAAGCTCACAATCACAATATTTATCACGGTTGTTGGCAAGAGGTGTAAATTGGGTCATGTCGCATTTTTGGGTACACCAACATGGCTGGGCCTAACATATTTCTTTTATTTGCAAATATTTTTTTTTCCTTGCTATGCTGAGTCCACTGCATAGTCTAAGAGTATCTCCAAGAGACTCTCTATTTTTAAAGAGCATCTATAAATATAGAATGTTAAAATTTTGAAGTACTCCAATAAACTCTTTATATTTAACATTTGATTTTACTATTCCCAAAAAATATTTATTATTTTTTTTATCTTTTATTTTAACTAACTTTTCTTTATGCTATTTTATTATTTTCCTACATTGAAAATTGGAACATTTTGAATGTATTTAATTATAGAGAGTGAGTTTGGCTCACTCTCTAAATTAAAATGTTAATTTGAAGAGTCTCTTGGAGCATGATTTTAAATGTTAACTTTTTAAAATAGAGAGCGTCTCATGTTTAAAGAGTTTCTTGAAAATACTCTTACTATGCCTTAAACAGAGTCCTTCTCTGCAATTAATATTTGAACACCATCTTTTTTCACTCCAAAAAAATAATAATAATAAAAATAAAAAAGGAGGCCTGTCCAGTGTTAAGAATTGGGGTTCCATCTTAAAAGGTCAACTTTATTAAGAGGAGTAGCCCAAACTCTTATAAATTGGTCTATGTTTTCATCTTTATTCGATGTGGGATTTTATCCCTTAACATGCCCCTACAAGATGGTGGCTCTTTTGAGCAGACTAATTTTGAAATCCGCGTGCTCAATTTTTTTAGTCTTAATCGGACTGAATTGCTCGTTGAAGTTTAGTGGATTCTGATACCATGTTAAGAATTGAAATTCCATCTTAAAATGTCAACCTTATTAAGAGGAGTAACCAAATTCTTTATGAGCTGATTTATGTTTACATCTTTACCCAGTACTATACGGCCCAAGTGGATGATGGGCGCTAACTAGGGGCCCAACACCAACTCGTGCCGTGCCGGATAGGCCAAGGGGCTGCAAGCCGGTCCACTGCCCCAGCACAGACCAGTCTGTGCCGTTCTGTGCCTGGGCTGGGCTTTTTCTGTGCGGACTGCTCGGCACTGGGCTGTCCGGCAAAGATTTGACCCTCTAGTTGTGGCTGATAGTTTACTCAATACAGAACATAAAACACTTGCCTGATACTGAGTCAAAGGTCGTTGCTCCCAGTTGCTGTTTCGTGTTGTTTTGTTCAAACCGTTACCCAGTATCTTCTGTTTCCATGAACACAATGCCCAAGAGAGGCTTAAATTTGATAGCCACTTGACCACAATGGAAGCGAAAAATGAATAAACTAAACAAAAATGACATACAAACTCATAATGGTCAATGAAGTATCACATTGTGAGAAAACAGTATAGTGGGTGGCTACAATTATATAATACCTTTGCTAAACCAGAAAGACCACCTCGCTGCTCTTTGAACACATTTTGAATGTCAAGAAGCATCTCACAATGCTTGAAACAATTCAGTTCTCCATAAGAATGAGCAAGCTGATGTGCATCACATTGAAAATTGTAGCCTGTAGATAACAAAATCATGGCTCAAGTAACTTTCTTGCAAAATTTAATTTATTTAATCATAAAAAGACCGAATGTAAACCATACAGAATACGGACTTTCACATTGTTTGCCAACGGAGACAAACCAAAGAAAAATAATACTTCCAAACATTGAACCGGGAACCATACAGAATACGGAAAATTCCTTTAACTTTCGCATTGTTTGCTAATGGAGACAAACCAAAGAAAAATGCTATTTTCAAACATTGAACCGGGAGAATATCTTGTGGTCTAGGGCATAATAATAAAATAAAAGGACTTAGACTTTGACAATAATGCAGTAAGAATCAAGTTTTCCTGTTTTCATCCAGTGCTTTATTATAGTTATATTAATTGTCTTTTAAGGACATTGGACGAAAAACAGTTTAGAATCCAATTAATAGTCCAAGTAATTGTATCCATGACGTTAAACTTACCAAGCTTCAGAATACTTGGAGAGTGCAACATGCGGGCAAAGCATTCATCTAGTACAGTTGGAATGTTTTCGTGTAGCTTTATCAAGTCAAATATATAAACCTTCTTATCAGAGGAAATTTGCATGATAGAAACCTGTAGCATGAGGAATGAACTTTTCGGAATTAGAGAACAAGAAGAGACTTGTGACGTGTTATGCATCAGAATATGTATGTGATCTTTTTATTTTTTGTCAGAATGAAATATTCATATGCTTCAATAATGCCTCACATTCTAAAAATTAAAAAAGAAAAAAAATAATGCAAGTGTTTTTGGGTCATTTGTATTAGGAATGCCTTCTCTAAAGGTCAAGTACAATATGAAAATGAAAAAATGGGTTCTTCTGTAAGAACTTGCTTTTAATGAAACCAAAAGGAGAAAAATATATTGATTGAAATGAACTTGCTATTGCAGTGGCAATGGCAATGGATAAGAAAGTACCTTACTGGCTTTGCTGCCCTTTTCATAAGTGGGTTTCCATTCACAATCAAGGCCTATAATTTTGCAATCCTCGATGTACGATGTTGCTTCACGCAAACCAATGACTTCATCAACCCAGATAACATCTTCAATTAACAATTCATTAAGGTGCAAATAGCCATTGTGGGCAACATTCCTGTCGAGCTCTGTGCAAAATGATTGAAAGAACTTACGCCCTGTTTGATTGCCACATTTTCCATGGAAAACGAATTCCACTTTGTTTGTTTGATTGCAACGTGGAAATGAAAACTGAATTTCAAGGTACAATCACTTGAAATTGCATTTTCTTTATTTTCATGAAAAACGAATTCCTATGGGTTTAATGGGTTTTATTTTCCAACTAACATGAAATTAGAATTTTTTTTTTTCACATTTACCTATCAAACGACCGTGGTTAGAAAAAGTAAATAAAAAAAATCTTGAATCAATGTTTCTGTTTCTTGCTAAATATACTATTGAAAAGAAATGATACCAAAACAACTATGATGAACCCTCCTATTTATGTCACTAATAGATGGGGAAAAAGCAACAACTCAATCAAATCCAAAATTTAAACTTACTGAGATAACAATGTTATTGGAACCCCAAAATTAGCCACTTGCACTTCTCACAACCCATTGGCCATTCACAATAGTGGAACATAAGAAGCTAATTTTCACATAAAAATAGAAAGTAATGCAGTTGAAAAAGAGACAAATCTCCTCTAAACAACTCTTAGATGTCCACTGTTATAGAGGAAATTGATGAAGACAAGGTTTAAATGATACCAGTGTGGGTCTAATTTATTTACACAAAATTATCTTACTCTGCTGCTGATTATTTGATAATATCAGCAAGTTTTTTATTATTTGTTGCGGTTATTTACACAAAAATTACAGAAGAATTATTCTTCTAAATCTTATTAATGTTTCCCGACAATCTCACGTTTGATTTACAATGTTTCCTATTAATGCGGCAATTATGTTTAATAAAAATTAGCTAATCAACCACAGTGGAAGCTTGAACTTGAAGAGAAAGTAAAGTTTGGTGTGCTTTTTGTAATGAGTGGAGGGACAAGAGAACACGCTGAAGTCACATGGAAAGCAAGCAGCATGCATATTTATCAATGTTGTCGCCCGGCCCGGCCGGTTACCTGATTAAGACAAAACCGCTCAAAACCCGTTGAAATCAACCATACACCGGTGAACCGGTTGCGGTTTTGAGCGGTTTTCCCAACTTTTTTTTCTTTTTTTTAGTTAAAAAAATTTTAACTTCATGAACGGGCTTCATAAATTACAATTCAAAAGCCCATAGAGAATTATTGGATGTCATGCTCATTTTATAGATGCACTTCTCTCAAATGATTTAATAAACTTTCAATGTGAGATAGTGTCTTTTATATATGTTCTTCTCTTCAATGATTTCATAAATTTTCAATGTAGGACAGTGACATAACAAAAAAATGTTAAAATGTCCATCAAAATCATTTTTCAAATGTATGTCTAATTGACTAATTTGATTTTGAATCCCAACTAATTGAATTGTAATATTCACCTCCATCCTTTCATTTATTTAATTTTCAAATTTAACTTAAATTGCACTTGATTATTAATATATTAATGTTAGATACCATTTTCTATAAGTTTAAATTATTTTAATTTAACAAAGTAAACTATTTTGATTTTTAATTCTTGAAGTATCAAGACTAATTGTAGGATAATGAATCTAATTAACAAATATAGATTTACTTTGAATTATTAATATGAAAATAAAAAAAAAAAACTATTGTTTTCATAGTATTTATTGCATCCGGTTCGACCCCGGTTGAACCTTTTGATCTTTGACCCTTCAACTTTTATGGGTCGATGACCGGGTTGGTTTTCAAAACATTGATATTTATAGACAAGAATGGACATCAAACTGAAACAACTCCTTTCAACTGGGAGTAACTTGATCATCTCTACAAGATGCTAAACTATACTCATCCTCCACGAGTCCTCTCTAGTTCTCTTTCCCGGAAAGGTAGCCCTTTAAGTGCCCTCACTAGCTCATTGAATCCAGCAACCTGGATCATTGATTCGGGTGCATCTCATCACATGACCTGTTTGTCATATTTATTTAGCACATATCTCCTTGTTCTGGTCATTTAAAAAATTTAATTGCTGATGTTAGTTTGTCTCCGATTGCATGAACAGGTTCGATAGTCATATCAGAAGATTTAGTTTTAAATTCACCAAGGACTCTTAACTGTGTCGTCAAATTTCTAAACTCTCACTGTGATTTCAGGACCGACTTTCAGGGAAGATGATTGGCTGTGTTAGGATGATTGACAGACTATTATTTTGATGACAACTTCTTCAAAAGTGGACAAGCTCAAGTTATGAGAAAGCTCAAGTTATGAGACTTGAACTCAGGTCTTATGCTTGGCTCCAATACTATGTTAAACATCTCATCTGAAAGCTTAGTTCTTCTCTTTAAGAGAACTTCCTCAGATTAGCAAAAATTATGTCATGGTTCTCAAATTTTATTGAATTTTAGACTCCCTAGATGGAACTTAGCGTGTTTCATTTACAAACTAAATACAAGGAAACCATTTGATGGAGTGTGTCAATTTAATTGGCATTCCATGCACCCAAAAAGAGAAGGAATCTAATTGTATTTACATCCATAACTTCATCAGAAACATGGTTATGGATGGGGCAGAATGAGCAACCTGAAATAAAAAAATGACAAAGAGAACACGTTTTCGCCGTTTTGAAAAATCGAAAACAGAAAACGGCTTGAAAACGGCAAAGAGAACGGCCCCTTAGTTCTTCTCTTTAAGAGAACTTCCTCAGATTAGCAAAAATTATGTCATGGTTCTCAAATTTTATTGAATTTTAGACTCCCTAGATGGAACTTAGCGTGTTTCATTTACAAACTGAATACAAGGAAACCATTTGATGGAGTGTGTCAATTTAATTGGCATTCCATGCACCCAAAAAGAGAAGGAATCTAATTGTATTTACATCCATAACTTCATCAGAAACATGGTTATGGATGTGGCAGAATGAGCAACCTGAAATAAAACTCTGACATCAAGCAGAATCCTNGGCAGAATGAGCAACCTGAAATAAAACTCTGACATCAAGCAGAATCCTCAAGCATCAAAAATCAGTACCATGTTAGGGGAACTGCCTGAAAGCCTATAAAAATTCCCTAGTTAAATTTAAATATCTGTCCTTATTGAAGACATATTTTCTGCATTCTCTCTCCACTCCAATACCAGAATGCACACACTTAGCAATGCTTAAGCTCTTGTAATTGAGATCCTTTTACATGGAGAAATATTTTTTAACACAGGTTATTAAAAGAACACGCTTCAGCACAAGGAATTCACGAAGCAACAAACATTTGATGGGTAACTTAAATGAAGCCAAAATATTATAGAATTCCTGCCGTGCTGATACCTCTATTACTTACCAAATTACCCAGGGGCAGTTAATCATGAGTAAAGAAAGAAAAGATATCAATGTGGAAGATAAAGTGAAATGTCTTCTCAAGCATACCTTTGATACTCGTGAAACCTTTGAGGGAATAGCGATCGCAAATTTCTTCTACCTTTTCTGAGTAGCCAGCTTCCATTGCCATATAAACCTCAAAAAAAAAAAAAAAGATGGTGTTCATACTCTATGTTTTTCAGTGTATTTAAATATTTGAAGAACATAAGAGTGACAAAATGTTCAAGAGAAAGTCCAATTATCAATTTCAGATTGGGTTTTGTGACCATTTAAATACTCCATACCGCAACATATATCATGGAAAATTTCTTGACTTGGAAGAATGCAAAGGAATTTCTTTGATGTAATTTTTATTCTGAAAAAAATTTCATTCTGTTCGTTTGGCACTTTACTCTGTGCATGCAGATTGATTACAACTGCACTGCAGTTAAGGGCATATGTTAAATTATTAACCTAAAATCATCTAAACCACTAAATGGATAACAATATTTCAAACCCTCTAATCTTCCAGTGAGCTGGTAATAATAGAAAAAAAAATATGAAATTGTCGCAATAATCATGTTTATTATAATTGGATCTTGAATTTCTTTGATAAGTAAATCTGGTATAGAAAGAAAGGTTCATATTTGAATTCATTTTGCTGCAACACCAATCTAGGAAGCACCGACGTGGACATGCCGACACAATTTTCCAAAGTACTGACACAACACGTGCACACGCTAATAAAAATAATAATTTGTCTATATTTTTATGTTTTTGGTTTTCATTATTTTAAATTTAAAGTCAATTTATTTTTGTGTATCTCGGTGTGTCGGTAATATATCTCCTCGTGCTAGTAACGTGTCAAACTCTCTAAAACCAAAAACTATTAAGGACAAGTCACTTGTAATTTTTGACACGTGTTGGTTTCGTATTGGGATCTCTCGGTATATGGACAATGTGTCGACAACATGTCAACTGTACGAAACTAAAAATAATTTGAACACACCATTTGGCATTTCAAACATGTGTCAACTTCGTATCGGTGTCAAATACTAACTCATAGCGCTCTATGAGGGTGTCGGAATTGTACAACATGGTGGTAATGTGTATCTCCAGCATGTGTCAACAATGCATCTCCAACGTGTCAATAATGCATCTCCACTTGTCGATATCATGTCCAGCTCTACAAAGTCAAAAAATAATTTGAACACACTACCTGGAGTTTTTGATAAGTTGGTTTCATGTCGAGATCACTTGACGTGTTGACAATGTGTCGACAACATATTTAACTGGGCAAAATCTAAAATAATTTGGACACACCATCTAACATTTCCAACATGTGTTGGTTTGGTGTCGATGTCCAACGTGTCAAACAATACTGTGAGGGTGTCTGCAATTTATAATGTGTTTGTAACTTGTACATCTCTAGCATGTCAAAAATGCATATCCGACATGTCAAAAATATTTTCCGATGTGTTGGAAATGTATCTCCAACATGTCGGTAACATGCCCAACTCTACAAAATTAAAAATAATTGAGACACTCCACTTGGAGTTTTTGACGTGTTGGTTTTGTTCTGAAATCTCTTGACATGTTGACAATGTGTCGACGACGTGTCCAACTGTGCAAAACCAAAAATAATTTGAACATACGATCAACATTTTTGGCACGTGTTGTCATCGTATCAAATACGGAATACTGACTTGTCAGTGGTATGAGGGTGTCAGTGCATCCTCAATGCCAATTCAGTATATGGAGATAGAAAAATTGGATTGCTCATCACCAATTTGCCTAAATAACACATGATTTGCAACTTGAGCCTAATCAATGTACTTTTACCCCCAAATTATTTTTTCACTCGGGTGCCATGAAAAGAAAAATTAGAGCTTTTACCCATAGCTCAACTACCTACCAAATACTCGAGAAGTTGTTTATTGGCTTTTGCTCTTGCTTCCGCTACATCCCACACACCTTTTTCTGCTAGTTTCTTCAGTGAGCTGCAATTTCATATAAACTCAAGTGAGATCCTCATAGAAATGGAATATAAAAGAACAGGGTGGACCCAGCGAGTTACACTGAATGAACTTGCCTTTCCATATAATGATGATATAGTTCTGGGAATTCCTGGCTCATATTATTTTTCTTTATAATAGTGTAAGCAGGTTTTACAAGCTTCTTGTCAACATATTCCTGGACAAGTATGCACAACATAGATTTTCCCATGAACGTGGCCCACTTTTCTGCTGCTTTGTATTGTCCGGATTCCATCATTTGAAGTAGAAATGACTCTCCGGACTTATGAATAGAGAAGTGTTCCAACAGAGAAACAGCATTCATGTATGATTGGTATTCTATCAGCTCAAAAATATACTGCTCTACTAATTCTTTTGCTCTGTTTATTGTAATACTCATCTTCTTGTTAGAATCATGAATAACTACCTGTATATTTTCCAAACTGACATCAAAAACCTGAAGAATCTTTACTAGAATCCTTTCGTCAAGCACCATACTTCCACCAGTAATGTCCAGAAATAATTTGGCAGCAAAAAGTTTCGCTTCAAGTATATCTTCAGCAGTGGATCCCGTTTTCAGAAATCGGCGAAGAGCAGATATCATCAAATGACTGAATCCCCTTCTGTGTATATCAAACAGGGGCAGAATACAGAGACAGTGAGCAATGAAAGTAGCAGGGCCAGGTTGTGGATCATTGCATAGAACTCGATGCACTTGGTCTTGTAAAGCACGGAACTTTGCAAATGCCTTGCATGCTCCTTTCAAATGTAAAAATCAGATAAATATCATTGTTAAACAAGGCAATCAAAAAAATCTTGTTATGTTGACTTTGTTGTCAAGGCTTCAATAGCATATGAGACATAGTCATTTGAACATACACAGCCACAAAGTCTTACTAGCATTTAAATTAATAATGCAAAGATACAAGAGTTTTTAAGACATTGTCAGTTTACTTAGTGATACCGTTTTGCCACATTGAGAGACAAAATTGATAATGGTCACAATTTTTGTAAGAAATAAAGATATACTTACACTTAGTATTCTAGGAAATTCTAGAAAGAAAACTTTAAAAGCAAGTGAGCAACCTTGAAACTCACATCAATCCTCTCTAAGACCAAACTGTAGGTACTAGAATTCAGAAAATTAGTGCATGAACAATTCCTAGGGTTAATTACAGCTATTACTATTGGAGATCGTCTGTACGAATAAGAACAGAACATAATGCTTCTGAAGTTGGTTCTGAAAAGGGAGATTATCATTTCTCCAGAAAAGGAAATCATATATTCCCAATTACTATCATATTGCAATATATCTCACAAGCCGTAGTTTCAAAATTGTGTTTTTTATTTCCTTTATAGTAACTAGTAAATTAAAGTGCCTAAGAAGGACAGTGAGTCAATGAAACTGACACTTGCTGGGGACTGGTAAGGAGCTGATATTTTTTTGCAGCACTCATTTCAAGCTCTCTCAACTTTTTATGGTGCTTAGTGCTATTAATAGTAGCAAAAGCAGTGAGGGAAGTTGGAAGGTGGGAGGTGGGAAGGGGTCTTTTTGATTCTTTCATTTTTCAATTTCTTTGCTTTATGTTTATTTCTTTATTTGAACATGAGGGTGAAATTTATCGTCTCACATTTAACCTGTTTAGGAGGAAACTGTCAGAAGGGACTTTTTACTACAAATCGGTGATTGAGGACACATCTGCCAAAATTTGGAACAGGGATTCAAGTGCCAATCGACCCGAAGAATCAGGGCCGTAGTTGTAAATTTCTCCCGTTGGCGTCTGCTCAATTGGTAAGCATAATTACTCTCCATGACTAGCAATACATATCCCCTGATGTTTTCTGAACATAATCTGAAATGCTTTTAGTAAGAAAAGAGAAACTGAATATCACAGTTTCAATACAAAAACACTTGCCACAGAGTAAAGAATAGTAAAGGTAATAATTCTAAAGGAGTCTCTTCGTCTGAGATCAATTTCAAAATCACTAATAACATAGATAATAAGTCAACAATTCAAAAAGCTAAATAACTGACAAATGCTTCGAGCTGGCTAAAATATAAGCTTGGATTTTGCCATTACATATCCTAAATACTAGATTTTTCGATCATGGCCTCATTGGATCTGCCACCCCAAACCCCCAAAATAAAAAAGTATCTAGTGAGCGTTCTTGTAGAGTCTATAACAATTTAGAATGAAAGAGTGAGAATAATACCATATGCATAGTATTCCTTTAAGAGATACACAAATACCAAAGGAGGCATGTGGGAGAGATCATAAAAATCATGCCTCCTTAGCGTCCATGTGAGTCTTTCACCCATTCCCTAGGTTAATAAGACGAAAAGCCTACACAAGAAATAAAATAGACATGTTGAGTAAAACTT
>OU503045.2:1867123-1880955 GCA_912172775.2 Fraxinus pennsylvanica
TTTGAGGAAAAGCATCAAATAACATATACTATCATAAAACTATCATAAATTACACCTCCATATACTAATAGATCTATATGCCCTTCAATAATGTACAGTAACCAGAAAATGCTCATATAACAATCATGCAATGAAATGGAGAGTGCAGCAACTTTAACTCATGAGATTCGAGTCAAAGTTTACATCAAAGATTTATCATTAGAATGGAAATATACAAATGAATGTTATTAGAACAAGCAAAAATGAAAATTCAAAAACCAAGTGAATAAGATACAATTACATAACCAACCCTAAAAATATAGTTAAAATGCTTCAGAATATCTATAGAACTATTGATCAAAATACAAGTAAAATTGAAGGCACTTGAGGTAATAGTTACCTCTTACTTTGGACTGTAGTGTTCACGGATCCCAAAACTCCTCCACAATACCCTGAAATATGCACATAAAATTCATCATTTATAAAGCGAGTTGTGTGAAAGAAAGAACATTTATTTCAATAATAATTGGAAAAGAAATTTGTGGAACCAACACCATATAACCTAGATGATGAACTAAAATGGTACATGGTACCGAGTATCCGTGAGCAAAAACAGAGAAGTGAAGAACTAAACAAAGATTTCAATACCTATTATTTTCCAGTTATCTAGAACTTCAATTAATATTGCTTAGCAATGCCGGAAATCATCAAAGTCCATCTGAGGTTGAAGTGCCTGAACTACAGTTTTAAACAAAAATCTTGAGCCCCAGCACCTAAAAGATCACAGTAAAAAGTTCAGACAATATCACATCATCAATATCACACTAAAGTTCAGAAATATCAGTTAGTGATGCCAAAGCAGAAATTAATGAAAATGGAACTTACACATATGAAAAGTTTTGATATTTAATTCTCTGTTGCGTATACATTATATATTCTAAGGCGAAGTCGGGATTGGAAGTTTAGTATCTTGGAAGTCAGTAAGAAGGAAAAAGAGATTTGAAATTATGCATTCTGATTTCAATTTTCAACATCATTGGGCTGTTTGTAAAACATTATGTGTACAAATAACAAACGGATACCTTCTAAGTTCAAATTGATGCCCATAATGCATAACTTAAAAGCTCAACTTCACTTGAAATTCAAATAAATTTCAAATGGAAGCCAGATGAAACAAGGGCATCTTTCTAGGGTCAGATAAGCCAACACCATTGATAACCAGTAACCATTAGCTAATGAACCAAAAAGGAAAATAAAAATCTATCCCTTTTTTCCTAGTTAATAATAACAATGGACAACTCTACTGAATATACATTTCTACTGAGGGTTTGAGAAAAAGGTTATGATGTGACTAAAGGCATCCATTTTGAAGATCCTAAACGACACTTATGATTTGTTTCTAAGATCCTTGATTTTGATGCAGGTTGAATTAGTATGGCGCTGTGATTCTTAATGGTCAAGTTTTGAACAATAAGTCAATAGCTGTCTTATTTATCTGCAGATACACGGCTAATTTTCACATACAACATAGGTAAATAAAAGATAAAGAGAAAAAGAAAAAGGCACTAGATGAAGATATGAATGTGCACCTAGATTATAATGTTTTGTGTGTAAATTTACATTTATCAAGTTTGTTGTGTGAAACCTAGTCTTTACATTTACTTCTGGCACATAGAACTCAATTCCCAATTTGAGGTGAACCATGTGCCAGGTTAGGAATGCTAGGAGTGTTTCCTATAACATTCTCCAAAGCAATACAGTGTAAGAGAAACTTCGCCTCTACTTCCATGCCTATCAACGGATATTCAGCATTTAATCCTTCAGAAGTTTTGAATATGTGGGGAGGAACCTGCTGCCTGAAGAGGTCAGTTAAAATGTCCATAGTCTCTTCTTTGCATTTTGAGATTCAACCCCCTACCCCCACCTATCCCAAAAAGGGACAGGTGATGACATATTATTCATGTCAATTTTTATCATCATTAATCTTTGACTAATCAAAAATTTCTGAAAGATGGAGAATATGATTTCACATTGAAACAACTATAAATTAGAGCAAAGTTACAGATGTCAGTGAAGGATTTGCAAGACATTCGACAGACCTATTCTTTGACCACAGTCAAGTATATACATCTGAGAGTTGAGTTAGCACTCTCATGCTTCAAACATAATCTGAAAACATATTTGGTTTTTCCGTTTATGGACTATGGAAGGGTGAAGGAAACTTTAGAATCTTAGCTCGAAGAGAAAAAAGACGCAGATACTTATGAGAGGAATTAAACACTTGAATTAGCAATCACTTCCTTCTTCACCTCATAATCGTAAAATTCAATTGAAATTTGTAGTCAAGAGTTATATCAATTTCGATCCAAGTTCTTCAAAACTCCACAAATCAAATTGGGAAAAGAAACCACAAAGCAGTTCAAAATCCATTAGTCGACCAACTACAAACATCCATTTAAGCTAAACGAATGCATCTACTCAACTAACTGAACTAAAACACGAAATTGGTCACAAATCACTAATAACTATCATAATTGTTAAAGATGCAGAGCAAAAGAGAGAGAATAAGAAAATGAACTCAAAAACAAAACAACCGTCGAACAGGCATAATGACAGTCGGCGATAAACGTATAAGCAAATTTGCATTAAACTCACCATAGAAAGAAGTTTCATATCCCATTCTAACAAAATGTTTCTCTATGATTCTGCCAATCACATGCATAAGTAAGGTTCTGAATAGAGAACAAGGAAAAAGAGATTATTTTTTGTTTCGATTAAATGGGTTTCGTTTGTCCAAACTACAAGCGAAAAATATCTCTGTAGATATCTAATAAATGGATTTTTATGGCTGTTAAGCAAAAACAATGGCGGTTGGTTTGGTTGACAGAGGCATGTGGAAGATGGGATCAGTGTTTGTTACGTAGCCAATTAATGCATGTGGCTTCCATTCGTGTTGTATAGACACGTACACCGCCAACTCCAAATTACCTCAAGTGGACGGGGTCGAGCCAGGGACTTAATTGACATTTGACCTAGATGTTACAAAACACGTGAAAATTAAGAAAAAAAAGTTATGATACTTGTTAAAAAAAAGGTTTATCGTTTCAAAAATCGTTTTACTTAATAGAATTCACTATCCGTACACCCAATTTGTACACACTTGTTGACACATATATTGTTGTCAAAAACTCATTAGATGAAAATAATAGTTTTTTAAACTATCAAATAAGATAATGTCATGTAGCATTGTGTAAAAAAAGATGTACACGAAGCATAATTCCAACTTATACCATGATCACGAACTGTTCACTGAACTTTAATATGATTTTCTTTGCTCACTGAACTTTCTTCATTTGCAGTCCATCCATCACCCTCAAAAATTTGTTACCATTTTTCATTGATGCGGCGAATGAAAATTTGACGTGACAACGCCCGGTAAAATCATGCCAAATGGACTTAGGCGTCCTAATCAGCATAAAATGCATGCCACTTGTATTCCAAAACACGTTTAAAAAATAAATAAAAATAAAAATTCCATCTCATTCTTCCTTCTTCAACAATCAGAAGTTGTCTTCTTCCCAAAATCACAAAGCAATTTTCCCCCAAAATCTGAAATCTACGAGCTCATCTTCATAAACCCAGAAGTTCACTCACGTCAACAATATGACGGCAAATCGCATATTCCACTTCCGGCTACATGTAATTTTCGCATGGTTCCCAAAATACATACGTGAAAGCAGAACTCATGGTTCACTGAAGGCAAAAGATAATCACAGGTAATAAATTGTTCATTACACGGTCCCAAAAGCATGTGAAATAGTTGTTGCATCCAAAAAGTTACAAATGTTCCCAAAGCTACACAAAAAGTTGTCCACCCATCCATGGTCAAGTAGCCAAAGAGATTTCAATGTAAGTTGCATCCACTTGTTAGCGTATGCGAAATGTAGCTGCAGCCATCTTCACACGTCGTTGGCCGTAAACTCTAGCACTCCACAACTGCGACGATTCATCAGCTTGTATCTCTTCAAAGCTGTCCACCATTTCATCCAAATTATCTGCCCACGGTTCCTCAATTCTGTCCTCCAAAGGGTCTACAGCTGGTGCCCGGCTCGTCGACGGACGTTTTCCCCTTCTTGCAAATAACTTTCTCCACGAAGTAGAACAGATTAACATCAAAAACATTAACATAAAACACATTAAAGCACATACAATGTAAGCTTGCTACTTACACTTGCAGTCGACACTCTTGTTGGCTTGACTTCCGCCAACAGGGGATCAAATATGTCCTTGTAGACAAAATAGGAAAATTTTACTTGTCGGGAATTTTTTGTCATCAACATGACTGTAAAAAACTCACATCCAGTACATGTGGTTTTGAATGTCTTCTGTTGTGTCCATGCACACCACAAACGGAGTACATTTGGAAACAACTTAAATCCGTGCACCAAAGGTTAGTAATGCAAAAGCTTTCTTTCAGTTTATAAAACATGAAAATAATAGAATTCGATATTCCACATTTTCCATCAGGATAAAGAGCAAGAATCTGAAAAAAAAATTATCAGGAGGGAATAACGTATGATGGAATTCAATATAACAATTACATCACATTTTCCACATAGCACAGAAAAAGAGAGAATCTAAGTTTTTGAACTGAAGGAGGGAAAACATACACCTTAGCAAGGATGGTAAAATGGGGTCAAGAAACATACATTGCCAGAAGTGAAGTATTTAGACTGGATTGAAGGAAAAATGCTTAATTGCATAGAAAAAGTGAAGTTGGGTGACCTTTGTCATTTAGCCCAGAGTTTCAATAAATAAAGGTTGTGAAGGTTGTTTTCAAAAGTTAAAAATCTACAACCCTGCTACACGAAATGAGATACCAAACTTTACACTTACTGGGATACAAGGTACTCAAATTTAACATTAAAAGAGAAACCATAATATTCATTCCAAGTCCTTGATGATTAGTCAAAAGCAGAAATACCTGGTAGACTTGATGAAGATAATCCAAATCCATGAGCAGCTATGATCATAGTTATGCAACGCACACGAACGGTGGCACGAGAGAATTCACAAGTCCACCAAGAAATAGAATGGTACACAGAAGGACCATGGATAAGAAATATCCAAAAGAATATGTTTTCCATAGGTAGTGGGCATCATAAACTCTCGTCTATGGATAGATTAACATGCACTAAATGACAGTTATTGTCTGAACTAATCAATTTATAATAACCCAACTAATCAGAAGAAATATAACGTAGCACAGTTAAGAAAAATTATCCAAATAGACAAGCCACTTCGTGTGTGTGTGCGCACTCACATGAGCTCATGCAATGTTAGCATTTATTCACAGATCATGAAAAAAGACTAGGACCATCAATAAATAGTACCAGTAAAAATAGATTAAGTGTATATGTTAAGCATCATAACTTCATTATGGTTATGTTTACAAACATAACGAATAATAGTATTTTTAAGCATCATAATTACATTATGGTTACATTTACAAACATAAAGAATAATAGTTTTTAGCCCAAAGAAACAATTTTAAAGCTGACAACATGGAGGAGCTACTGGATTCATATTCTACTGTACAATCAATTGAAAACAGAGTATGAAAGATAAAGGTAATCGCCGTAAATTAATTTTTGCATTCTGACCATTAAGAGATACTTGTTGTGACTACAATTGCCAATCTTTCTTTGAAAACCTGCATAAAAATATGATTTGATGATAATAATATATTTTCAATTGGAATCATTTTGAAGGTCATAGGCCTTACCATTCTGAAGTGCTCCAACTCTTTATCCAGTAAGACATTGATGTCTCCTGCTAATGGCTGCATATTATTAGGGGATAGAGACTCGTATCTTGCTTCACTGAGTACCTGAAAATCACATCATATAAATTCAACACCAACAGCAAATCAATACACCTTAACTTATCTTTCCTTCAGAGCATTTTATAGATTTGCAGGAACGGATGAAAAGTTTAATAATAGAAAGACCATTTCTTTAATGCGTGCAAGTTGAACTCAGAATGTTCCCCTCTGTTGCCAAGGGGTAAATATCCATAATAGGTATTAGGGCTGGGCAAAATGTCCGAACCGAATCGAGCGGGTTTTTTTAAATGAAATACTTGAAGGGGTATCCGAATCGAGAATCGAATGGTTTGGTTCGGTTCTAGACCCAGAACCGAAGACCGAATAAAAACCGAAATTTTTTTTTATATTAGATAAATACTTTTTCGTATTTGTATTTGACAACTTATTATTTATATGTTATTAAATTAGATTACGTTAATTTGTAAAAGTTAAGATTGAACTTGGTATTTATATCTACTTTTTGTTATTAATATTAGTATCTACTTTCAGGTGTATTTATGTAGTATTATTTTAAATGTTTAAAAATTTAATTATAGTACGGAATCGAACGGAACCGAACCCGAACGGTTCCATTTACTAAATACCCGAAAATTTCTGGAGCAGAAAAAAACCGAATCGAACCGACCTGCGCCCACCCCTAATAGGTATATCAATGCATTTAGAAGAGCTCACAAAATGCATATGATCCCACTCAAAACCCCAAACGTAGAACAAAATAACAAAAGAAATGAGTGGAAGACAAAAAAAGAAGATAGAAACAAAACCCTGTGTAACATATTGACTTGATTATTTAGCACTGCAAAATCATGAGCAGTCCTAAGTAGAAATTGCAAAGCTTAAAACAAAATCACAAAGTAAACAATAAGCCAACACAAATTGAATAGAGCAACTGCTCTGCCAAGCAACAAGAACCATCTTCAGGGTTCTAGAAACCCCCAACTCCATACTCTTTCACTTTTTTCTTTCTTCCTTTCTTTCTTTTTTTTTTTTAAGGCATACTCTTCACTTATAAGCACTGTACTGTAGAAGTTTTTCTCTAAGTGTCCTTTTATCATTATTTTCAAGTTTCAAAAGTCAGTAACGAAATTAATAATGCACTACGTGGCATGATGCACCGAAAATTGTAAATTACATGTTCTTTAGTTCAGGTTTTAAACCATCGTTTGTATGGGGAATGTTTACAATTTGATATATGGAAAACAGGTGCTGCTTCCCTGCAATTCACGATGTTCATATGGTTTCTTCTGAATGTTTACACAAAGAACAGATCATTCCATCGAGCTGTAGAACCCACCAAATAGACTAACAGTTATATCCTGTAGCTAGGTCTTTGACAAGTTTCACAAGCAGATCCAAAGCAAAAACAATGGGATCCTGACCAGTAATAAATTAGAGATTTCTCACCATAAACTTTAAGTCTTATGCTAAATATAGAACTTTACACCTTATTATCAAAAAAATCTGTTACTAAGATGAAAGTTTCTAAGCAATAAATGGCTGAAATAACATGCATAAATGCAAGAGGCATTTTTCATATCCTATATCTGGAAACACCTAAATGCCAAGTTGCCAACTTCGGAGATTATGGATGATAACTTTCAACTTGCATTTGGAGAATTCAAAATAGATAATAAAAGAAAGGAAAACAAAAGCTCTTCTATAAAGAGAATATTTTACCAATTCAAAACCTTCAGGAGAATGTGTAAATTCAATGTCCTGAAAATCCATCGGAAGGCATTGCTGCGCTGCTGTAGATACACGTATAATTGTACAGAGGATTCTAAATTTCTGTTTTACCTAACACTCGAGAGAAAATATCAAAGCATCAACAACAAGTGGGCATGCACAGACACACACACTTGGAATACAGACATTAGGATACCTCTTCAGTAGATCCTTCAAGAGAATTAGATTTTGGATACTTTTTTCTATGGTGTCTCACCAGCAAAGCTATTAACTGAAATGTTTTGAAATGTTGGTAGCATCTAGAAAACTTGAAAAAATTAACATGGAGGACAGACGAAACTTAAGTAAGCCTAATACCTCAACCTCTTCATGATTATAACCATGGAGGTGATCCCCATTCTGCATAGTAAAAGCACGACAGCCAAAATTAGTTTAACCGAAAAGTAAGTATTATATTTCATGTAATGCATGAGTAATGATCATCCTCAGCTGATTCTGAATCATAGTCAAGGAATACTATGACGGACAATTTGGAACTTTGAGGAAATCAATTCATGTTAATCTTTCATTCTCTTGTTTTATCTATGGTATGATGAAACATCATCTACCTCCAGCCAAATTGCATGATAGCTTAACAACTAAAAATCCAATTCCATATGCCATATGATCAATCAAAAGCATTAAATAAAAGAGTTCATACCTTAATAACACGATAAGATTGCTTATGGTAACCCTTCTTGCCAGTGCATAACCCAATATTGTGAAGCAAACAAGCAGCTTCTAGATACTCAAGATCAACTTCATCCAACCGTACTAAAACTTTATTGCTGCCATTATCACCATTGTAATGAAGCTCATTATATTTTCTTAAGCCTTCAAACATCTCCTGCAAAAACCAACTTAATAAAAAATGGCACGTGTTCCAACCACAAATCCATAAAAATGTTCAGAACATCCATACCCTTGCAATGCCCACACATATAGCAGCAGCCTTCATCCTTTTCTTATTATTAAATCTCGATGCCAGTCTGACCACCGACCTCCACCGAGCATTCGCGTTCAGATCAAATCCCTCAAAAACTCGTCCTAACATCTCTGTAATTACACCTTCCCCTAATGCATATCCGGATACCTCCATCTCCTCAATCTCAAGCCTTTCAAATATGTCATCCAATAAAATTGTTCCGGCCAAAATGAACCCCGCTCGGCTCTTAAAAAAACCCTCCCTCCTTCTCCTCCCTCCCATTTCCCTCTCTTCCTCACACAACCTCTCAACTAAATCCTTCAACTCCTTCCTACTGAATCTCCATTCTCTTTTGTAATACTCTTCAAATACTCCAACATTTTCATCTACATTGCTGGTATACCCTTTACAAATAGCTTTCTCAATTGCCTTGATTGTACCAGAGGAACCTATCACTACATCTATCTTAAACTCCTTAATTTTCTTGATTAAACCAGAATTTTCGATCTCTTTCTGAATGTGTTCTCGCATTCTCGTAATTGGGGTGAAATTTTGGGTTAAAGTTACATGACCTAATTTCAGTGATTTAGAAAACAGCACTTTTCCCTTAAAACCCACAGTGAATTCAGTAGAGCCCCCACCAATATCAATTGTAAGAACCGTAGAGTGGAAAACCGAATAGAACTGGAGAACGCCAAGGTAAATGAGGCTGGCCTCTTCGATGCCAGAGAGGGATTCTATCGGGCGTCCAAGTGTCTCGCGGACTGAATCGAGGAACTGGGTCTGGTTTGAGGCTTCGCGTACGGCAGAGGTGGCTACGAAGCGGGTATTGGAGGAGGGAAGGCGGTGGGAGTGAAGAATTTGCTGAAACTTCAGGAGGGCGAAGATTGCACGGTGGATTGAGGGAGCGGAGATGGTGGACCTATCGGTGGTTGTAGTAGTGTCAAGGCCAAGGAGTACGGGTTCTTTGATGCGGTTTAGAGTGAGGAAGCGGCCGGAGTAGGGATCAGCGCTAACAATCAGGAGCTTGAAGGAGTTTGTGCCCATATCCACAGCGGCGAAGAGGTTGCTCTTCGTGGTGGCCGGCGGAGGAGGTGGGAGACTGGTGGACATTTTCTTTACCTGGAAATTACTTTGCACGTGTTTGGCTCTCTTCTACAAAAAGTAAATTAATTGTGCAGAAAATTTTGACATAAAACTTTGAACGGTCGCGCTACACTTACAGACTACAGTTTCACAGAAACTTTACAGATGAGCTAGCCTATAAAAGGGAGAAAAGAGAGCGAAGAGAGAGAAAACGCTGGACGCCCGTCTCATGGAAAATCCCCAATCATTACTCTCCAAAACCCTAGGAGCTATTAATTCCCGAACTCAGGCCGACGACGAACATTGGGTAGCGCTTGGAATTCATCTCCGTCCGAAGCTACCTAAATCCATTGTTCATCGATTTGAAACGGTTCAAACGCTGGACGCCCGAAGCAGCAAGTAGGCGACAATCACACAAATCTCCACATCGTGTCATCACCGCCAGCAAATAGGCTCCCTTCCGTGTGTCACCAACTGCAATTAACCTGGTTTTGTTTATCTGATTTCAAATTTTCTGTTGGCTGTGATTGTTCATATGAACTGAATCTGAAAGTTGGGTTATTTAGCTAACAGTAATGTATTTCTATTGTGTTGAACTTATATGTGTGTTTCTTGAATGATTTGGGGAATATTTACAGTTTTAATTGAATGTTGATGTTGATGGGGAATATCCATGTAAGTTTTGTAGAGAGATTTACAAAATATGTAGGCAACACCTCACCAAAGTTGTTACCAGATAGGCCTAGTTCCTCTAAATTACTGGCGTTGTTCAATGACATAATGAAAATCAGATCAGTGGATTCTCCATTCCCCAAGTAATTGCTGGAGATGTCTAGGTGACTAAGTTTATGCAGATTTGAAAAACTAGGCAAGTTTCCAGTGATGACTTAATGGCTACTGCACTTATTTTGTTACTTTTGCAGATTAATGCTTCTATTATGCCTTCTTTATTCCATTTTATGCCTATTTGGATGATTTGGGGAATATTTATAGTGTTAATTAAATGTAGGTGTTAATCAAATTGTTGTTGCTTCCCGTCCAGGATGAGACATAGAAAGGTTGGTGTTTGTCATGGATGTAGAAGCCCGGAACACTTCTTTAGTGATTGCCCGATGAAACGGGGATGCCCATGTTGTGCACACGGATTGCAAAAATGTTTCGAGGTTGAAAGGGATACCGATAACAAAGATCGATTGTTCAAAACGTGGAGTAGAAATTGTGGTTATTTTGATTGAGTTCGAAATGAAGAATCAAGCGGTGAATCAAGTGTCACGACTGAAGTGGTTGATCTGGTGGAAATCGAGGAAGTTGAAGATTTGCCGAAAATGTTCGACCACCTAGCTCGAATAGCTGAAAGACGAGGCGTCGAGATTTCGTTGAACATCACATTTCACAAGGGGAAATGAAGTGTGGATGTGAATGGAAAAGGCAATGGGAAAGTTTGATGCGGATTCAACTAAACTTGTAGTACATATATTGAATGTTTTATGTCTTTTGTTTTGCTGTTTGAATTTTGTTGATGGCGTTTTGTCAATGAATTCCATTGATGGTATAATGAATTGATGTTTTGATGGTGTTTTGTCAACTAATTCAATTTGATCATTATTCGACTATAGTAGCTTTAAATTATGTCTTATGGCTTGGCTTCTTACCATTAAATTATCTAATAGAACCGAAATGACTAGGAGAACTAATGTATGCTGATCAGCCCGGTACTTAAGCTGATGGAACTGAAATTTTCACCCGATTCATAGTTACTTAAACTGCATGTATTCTGGACAGAATAAAATGCTTAATGGGGTGAACATTTTATCACAACATTTGGACAGAATAATGCTTAAAAATCCAATTCAGCAAACATAAACCACCAGCAAATATTAACCATTCAACCAGCACCAAATATGAACCAGCAGCAAATTCATCATACAACCAGCAGCAAATATTAACCATTTGATAGAATGATCATCACATGGTCATTACAAAAGTGTTGGTACACAATTAGTTCTAATCAAACACGGACAAATGGAGATTGTTGTTCAAAAATAAAAACATGACGACATCAAATCTTTAACGGTAAAATAAGAGGCATCCCTTCAAATCCCTTGAAATCCATTGCCATCAATGTTGGAACGGTTTTCCTGCACAATGACATACCTCCTCCTGCACTTTTTCATTCTCGAACATCATACCCACCTCCTACACTTTTTCTCCATCTTCTCCTAATGTGTCGTCCTCTACACTATTCATATTGTCCACAATTATCACACAATCGGGTTGTAGTAAAGGATCTCCATTCATGTCGTCCATAGTATCGTGTCCTACAACAAATCATGGAGCAAAATGTTCAGCTTAAAAACAAGTATTCATTTCTTTTTGCCTACTCTAAAATAAGCGTTCATTTCTTTTCAACTAAAATGTCCTACTTCATGTATTCTGGACAGAACATTGCAGCTGCATAGGATATTCCCTAAACCACCATTTACACAAGAAGTAATCTTAAATAGTTCTTTTACTATTCATCTTTACTTCTTCGACTACCAATGGTATCTTTGGCCCTCCATTTCTTGGGCATTTATTGTGAAGTTTTAATTGTGTCAATATTTGGTTCAAACGGTTCATAATTTGCTTACTGTGCTTACCATTTAAGTAGGCAAAAAAAAAATTTCAAGATTTGCAATCGTAAGTAGGCAATATGGTGAGCAAATATTACCGTTTTCAGCTAGGCAACAAAATGCTTCAGAAGATCTCTGGAATCCGCTGCTAATATATGCTCCGAATTTAGCTTCGCGCGGGAGTTCGATTTTCAGCTAAGAGTAAGAAAGAATTGGATGAAACGGGAAAGAACATGAACAAATCAAAGCTGTATCCTTACAATTTGCACTAAGCTGGGCCGAAAAGAGAAGGTACACTTACAATCTGCACAGAGCTGGGAGGGAAGGAGAAGGATACAGCAGGAACGAGAAGGAGAAATGGGCTCCATTTCCTTCATCTTTGCCCTATTTTTAAAGAGAAAAGAAACGGGTTTCCTTCTCTTCTCCCGAACCTGCCAATTTTTTAATTTTCTGTAAACTTTCTATGAAATAGTAGCCTGCAAATCTAGCTTTTTCCAACTTCAAAATAGTGAATTGATTGAAAGATGGACTGTGTGCGTTTTATGCACTTATTCGAGTCGAATTAATAAGTTTTTATGTTGTCAAAAGACTCAAAAGATTGCATTTTATTTAACTGAGGTTAATTTTTTATTTTTAAGAATGAATGATCCGTTTCAAAGTAATTGGAAAAGAATGAATGATCAATTGAAGGGCTTGAATTGAACTAAAGAAGGACGTTGGTTGCCCAATTAATTAGGTTTGAGGGCTTGAATGCACATTCTAAAATATTGTTGGACATTGGTGCAAATTACAATTTAATACGGCCAGAGAGAGGTGGAATTTGTTATCAAAATGGGCTTTGACACTTAGACTTGGATTGTGACTCAAATTTAACTGGGCTTGGACTTCATTATATTTGGAAGATTTAGTATTGGATGGCTGAAATAATTAGAGGGAACAATATATAAATCGGGTTTTTAGTATACACCATTTCAAAATTACGGATAGATGTTTTAAATTTCAAAAATTAGGTTTACATGAAAATTTATTTGTGAATTAAATAATTAATTATATATTTTATTAATAAATATATAAAGATCACAAATCTATGCAATTTGGTCACAATTCAAAAANGCGACTGCTCTGATTCAAACAAGTGTTTCAACTCCGGCGAAAATTTTTAGGTCACAATTCAAAAATTTCGTAGGTCACAATTTGCTTATCGATCACAACTTACAAATTTAAAAGTCACAATTTGTTCATCGGTCACAAATCATAAAATTTATAAGTCACACAACTTATTTTACGGTCACAAAACATCTAATTAATTTATCACAAATTATTTCGAGGTCACAAAATAAAAATTTTATACGTCACAATTTAATTCATTGGTCACTAATCAAAAAATTATAGATCACAGTTTATCGTTTGGTCACATATTTCTAAATTTCTTGGTCACAAATTATCGAAATTTAAGATCACGGATTAATAATAAGTCATAATGAACCAAAATGTCGGTCACATACACCAAACACCCCACCTCAGTCCTGATCCTTTGGTCACAAATCAACCAAATAATTGATCACAAATACTACCCCACCCTCGCCACAACACCACCCGAACCACCATCATCATCCCA
>OU503045.2:1908206-1925827 GCA_912172775.2 Fraxinus pennsylvanica
ATTGTTTAAGTTGCCGGAGCCGATGGCCGTCTTCGGTGGAGAGGTGGGGGGAAGGTGGTGTAGTGGAATGATAGGATGAGGTAGGTGATGTGGCATCAGTATAAATAATTAATGTATATTATATTATATTTTAATATTTAATAAATTTATTTACCACCAGATTTTTGAAATATTTTAATGAATTTGTTATTTGTGAAATGTGATCTTTGAAATTATGAGTTTTGTATTGTTTTCAAAATAAATGCAATCAAACATACCCTCAATATTTTTCTGAATCCAGACACAAAATAGGATATATAGCGAAGATGCCCGTGAAAAAATAGTTGGACTTGCCAATTTGAAGAGAAAAGCCCATACCTTACTTCACTTTTGGGCTTGCGGCCCAAAATGTTGGGCCCACTCGAGGCCTATGGTACTGTAACCCAACTAAAAAGTAGAAACTTTTGCTGGTCAGGTTAGATACCCAACTTAGGTAGCATGTGTAATTTGAAGTAGGACTGTAAGCATAAATAGTCAACATGCGTTGAAACTATATTTACGAAAAGTTAACATTTCGATTTTGACTTGAAATAAATCGTTCTAAAATAGTTTGGTTTAAATTTCGATCATTGAAATGCAAAATGTTTTCTTGGGCCCGTCAAAAATTGGCCTTCCATTACAAAAACATAATGGAGCTTGACTGAAAGTTCCACCTGTCGAGCATGTAAGAAATTGATCTTAGCGATCAAATAGTATCGAGTGAAAGAGTCGCCACTCAACGAATAAAAGTTACTCTAGAAATAGCAAGCTGCTCTTTTCCAATAGATCACTTTGAAGAGAAGGTTTGACACCTCAATGTCGGTTTTTCACCACGTGGGATTGTAGTATTTAAAGTGGTATGTGAATACGAAACCAAATCATTATAGTATTAAAAAAAAAAGATTTAGATTTTTTATTAAATGCTTCAAGGCCAAAAAAAACAAAGCTAAATTTTCATCTACTTAATTATAAGATTTACAGTAAATTAATGATAAAGTTATGCTAATCAAATGACTAATTAAATGACCAAACATTCNCACCACGTGGGATTGTAGTATTTAAAGTGGTATGTGAATACGAAACCAAATCATTATAGTATTAAAAAAAAAAGATTTAGATTTTTTATTAAATGCTTCAAGGCCAAAAAAAACAAAGCTAAATTTTCATCTACTTAATTATAAGATTTACAGTAAATTAATGATAAAGTTATGCTAATCAAATGACTAATTAAATGACCAAACATTCTGATTGCCACATGCTAATTGCCAAACAATGTCATATCAAACAAGTGACAAAACATAAGCAAGCTATAGATTTTCTCAACCCATCAAATAAGTCTTTTCATTTTTCTTATATTATTTAATTGAACTTTGTGAAAAATAGTATTCTTTATGAAAATCATTAGTGAATCTTGCTAGTTCGCTTTGTCTTGCATTCGTTCTCTTCCAATTGGTAACATCTCTTTCATAGTTGAGAATATTTCTTTATTTTTCAAATTTGAGATATAAATTGAAGTATTTTCGGGATTGGAGGAAAATTTTCTTTGAGAATCTCTAAGACTGCAGGTTTTAAACAAAAGCAAATCGCAAATTATGGTTTGATTTGTGATTTGGTTTGGAAATTTACAAAACTATTTAAACTAGTTCGATTTGAAAAACTCAAAAGCACAAAAAATTGAACTGTTTACACCCCTAATTTGAGGAAGAAATAACACAGAATTTTTCAAATGGAGACTGCGTGAAGTCAAATGATAACCTTGCAGGTGTGCTGAGCAAAGGGTAATATCATGAATTAAAAAATAAAAAATTGAATTGCAGATCGATATAAATAAATAGAAATCCGAAAAGTGACTTGGAGATTGCTGAGTGTATTTTCTTGCTATTTAACCTGATGTTCTATAAGTTCCGAAATTGATGGTAGCTGTATAAGTGAGCCATTATAGTTGAGTGACTAAACTAATAATCTAATACGATTGTCAATATGATCAGTGAATGTAAATGCCTAGGATTTGTGATCATTGTTGTATAATCCCCTATTTGTAAATATGGTTGCAATTTGCAAAAGATGGCCTTATCCGTAAGAACGGAACTTAAAAAATAGTTTGATCTAATTTTCTCCTTTTTTTTACTCTTAGATTGTGTTTGATTGACATGAAAAATATATCATAAAAAAGAAAATATTTTCCTTATTTTGAGGAAAGCAAAATCCTGCTCCCGTAAAGAAAATGTTTTCCTTAAAAATACGGAAAATTATGTATATTTTTAAAAGTTGAAAAAAATAGCAATCAAACACTTCAAAATAAGATTTTGAATAAAAATTGGTATTTTTCATGAAAAATAAATGCAATCAAACACACTCTTAGTATTTTTTTGAATCCAGTCACAAAACAGGGTATATAGCTAAAAGGGATAATTAGACCTATTACCCTCCAAAAATAACAAATTAGAATAATACCCTCAAACTAATTAAGATTTTTTACTCCCGTAATAAACACGCTTAAAACCCATCTGAACAGATAGGTGCGTTTGCTGAAGACAGAAGCACAAGCATTGTAGACTCTAACAATTTGAAGCAAGAGATGCAACGAAGCCAACCACATGTTACCAGGCCAGCATCTAACTGCCATAAAAGGTCTCCAGTGCCTCAAGTCAAATTCCAGCCCATTTACTCAGACAAGGGCTCAAGGCTCTATTAATTCTCTCTCACTTGGCAATGTAGATGGGAAAAGCAAGGAGATGGAATCTAATGTTGAACTTGATGTAGAGCCAATTTTTTCAGAAAGGGACGTGTTAGATCAGATATCAGAAGACGAAACTTCTGAAATTTTTGAAATCAACAATGATGATGCGGAAGAAGTGAACCCGATCATAGCCAATCTAAGTGGAATGAAGCTCTCTGAGTTGAGAGCTCTTGCGAAATCTCGAGGTTTGAAAGGATTCTCAAAGATGAAAAAACAAGTGCTCATTGAGTTACTAAGTGAAGGCTCAATTTGATCTCCAATCCTGCAGTAAGCAGAAAACTTTGAATAAATCTTAGTGTGCTGAAATTTTGTCCACTTGTTCTTTTGTTATTATATACTCTGTCACTTTTGGCTTTTGCAAGATCTTTGATTTTCTTTTAAAACCTTCTAAATAGATTTGTTGTGGTGGACAAGGGAAAAAAAAAGTTTTTGTTTTTTATATTTAAAAAGGTAATTGTATGAAAAATCATGAGGGTCTATAAATGTTGAATAGTAAACTATGAATTTCGAGAGTCTAATTTGATTGGTTTGCCTTCATGAAAGCTAGCGATGTGTGAAATTGAATAATTTTATCGTCATCTCGTCTTAAATTAAACAAATAGACTGAAAACAATTGCTATTTCTAAACTTCTATCCAAAGTCTTAACAGAGTAAAATAGATATTAATTTTTCAACGAGAAAATCACCATTATACTATTTCTATCACTTTTTTTAGTGTTTGTCACAAATTTTTTTTTATTTCATCACTTTTTGAGAATTTGTCACTTTTTTTGAATGTGTCACTTTTTTGAATTTTGTCACTTTTTAGTGTTTGTCACTTTTATATTTTCTATCACTTTTTTTTAATACGTGTAACTTATTTTTTTAATTTGGGTCACTTTTTAAAAATTTTTGTAACTTTTTAAAATTTTGTCATTTTTTTTAGTATTTGTCACTTTTTTGAATTTTTTAAAATTTTTTTTTAGTGTTTATCACTTTTTTTTTTCAATCACCTTCTTGATTTCTATCACTTTTTATAGTGATAAATATCATTTTTTTAGTAAAAGTGGCATTATATGTAATTTATTATAAAAAAGTGATACTTAACTTTTAAAAGTCACATTGTCTCACTTTTTCGTATTAAAAAATGACATTATGTCGCCTTTTCATTTTACATAGTATTTTTTATTTTTTAAAAACTTTTCATATGATTTTTCAAAAGGGTAATTCGCAAAACGTCCATACCTTTGACGATTTTTGTGGAAAACGTCCATACCTTTGATTTTTTGGCGCATAGCATCTCTACATTTCACATTCTTTGCGGTGAACATCATTTTCACCAATTTTTAACATAAAACGACCAATATACCCTTCTGTTTAAATAAAACAAAAGAAAAGGAAAGAAAAATAAAAAATGAATTGTAACTATATGCTCAAGCTTTTTAAAAAGTGCAAATAACCCACAAAACTTCACATTCTTTGAAAAATTATAACTTTACCCTTAACCTATAATTGCATGAGGGTCTCCACAATTTAATAAATTGCAGGGGAAGCCCTCGTCTCCAAATTTGACCAGCCTGTGAAGAAACCTGGCAGCTTATGGAGCCAACTGCTTCTACTCCAACTTCGACCACCATACCACCGGACAAACTACCGGATTTTTAAACCACCAACATCTCCTCATCCACTCTACAATCTCATACTAAAAATCGGATTTTCTTTTCTTTTTTTTTTCTTTTCTTTTGTTTTATTTAAATAGAAATGTATATTGGTCATTTTTTGTTAAAAATTGATGAAAAGGATGTTCAGTGTAAAGAATGTGAAAGGTAGAGATGTTATGCGCAAAAAAGTCAAAGGTATAGACATTTTCTACAAAAAAGGTCAAAGGTAGGAACGTTTTGCGCCAATTACCCCTTTTCAAAATATTACTAATTTTAAGGGTATTTTTGTAAGAACCCATAGCTAAAAAGCCTGTGAAAAAATAGTTGGACTTGCCAATTTGAAGAGAAAAGCCCATACCTTACTTCACTTTTGGGCTTGCGCCTAAACTTTGGGCTCACTCGAGGCCTTTGGTAAAAGTAGAGACTTTTGCTGGGGCAGCTTAGATATCCAACTTAGTGTAATTTGAAGTAGGACTGTATGCATAAATAGTCCATGCGTTGAAACTATATTTACGAAAAGTTAAACATTTCGATTTTGACTTGAAATAAATTGTTCTAAAATAGTTTGGTTTAAATTTCGATCATTGAAATGCAAAAGGTTTTCTGGGGCCCATCAAAAATTGGCCTTCAAGTACAAAAACATGAGGGAGCTTGACTGCAAGATCCATCCGTCGAGCATGTAATACTTATGAAGGAAGGCTCTCTTGGGGTCAGGAGTATAAAGGGTGTACAGACCTTAGTCAACTTGGGCATATCCTGCGATTAACCTCCACCCATCACTGAGGGGCCGGGAATGGGTGGTCCAGGACATAGTTTGATGTAAGTGGGGATGAGTGGTCCAGGACATAGTTTAGGGTAAGTAGGGATACCTGGATATCAAAAAAAAAAAAAAGGAAGAAATTGATTTTAGGGATCAAATAGTATCGAGTGAAAGAGTCGCCGCTCAACGAATAAAAGTTACTCTACAAATAGGAGGCTGCTCTTTCCCAATAGATCACTTCAAAGAGAAGGCTTGACAACTCGATGTCGGTTTTCACGACATGAAATTGTAGTATGTAAAGCAGTATGTGAATAAGAAACCAAATCATTATAGTATTAAAAAAAACAATTTAGATTTTTTGATTAAATGCTTCAAGGCCCAAAAACAAAGCTAAATTTTCATCTACTTATAAGATTTACAGCAAATTAAAGATAAAGTTTTGCTAATCAAATGACTAATTAAATGACCAAACATTCTGATTGCCAAACAAGGTCATATCAAACAAGTAACAATACACAAGCAAGCTATAGATTTTCTCAACCCATCAAATCAAGTCTTCTCATTTTTCTTATATTATTTAATTGAACTTAGTGAAAAATAGTATTCTTTATGAAAATCATTAGTGAATCTTGCTTGTTTGCTTTGTCTTGCACTCTCTTTCCATTGGTAACATCTCTCTCATAATATTTCTTTATTATTTAAAATTGAGATACAAATTGAAGTATTTTCGGAATTGGAGGAAATTTTTCTTTGAGAATCTCTAAGACTGCAATTTTTAAACAAAACAAAATCGCAAATTATGGTTTGGTTTGGAAATTTACAAAACTATTTAAACTAGTTCGATTTGAAAAACTCAAAAGCACAAAAAATTGAACTGTTTACACCCCTAATTTGAGGAAGAAATAACACAGAATTTTTCAAATGGAGACTGCGTGAAGTCAAATGATAACCTTGCAGGTGTGCTGAGCAAAGGGTAATATCATGAATTAAAAAATAAAAAATTGAATTGCAGATCGATATAAATAAATAGAAATCCGAAAAGTGACTTGGAGATTGCTGAGTGTATTTTCTTGCTATTTAACCTGATGTTCTATAAGTTCCAAAATTGATGGTAGCTGTATAAGAGAGCCATTACAGCGGAGTGACTAAACTAATAATCTTATAGTTGATGCAATAGCAAGCAGCTCTTCCTCCCTAACTTTTTTCCAAACTCCATCGACCATCAGACGACCCATAATCCCTTCGAAGTGAGTATCATCCTTATGGTATGATTCACGATCTACTTCATTCTCCTTTACTTTCTTAATAAATGCGCTATCCAATTCTTCAATCAGACAATCAGCTCCCCTTTTACCACATTGATTTAGTCCCCAACACGTCTCCCCATCTGATACTTTTCGAGCTTCTCTGGGCTTGTCATTGCAGTCGAGAACCGGAAGACGGCCCGAGAAGCCAAGATTGTGAGGGAGCATGCCTATAGGACATGGCTTCCATGACTTCGTAACAACCCATCAGCTATTAACTTCCACATTGGAGCCTGTAGGTTTTACATCAGTGCCCTTCATTTGACGATGTCTGCTTAACTTGAAATTCTCTTCAGCTCGACGAATAAAATCTTCTTGTTCGGAAAGAAGGATCTCAATGCGAGAATCAGAGTTTTCTTCGCTAATGTTGGAATTTGACAACCACAGGGAAGCCATCTTTTTGAGCTTACAAAGAAAAGAGTTGTCTCCTGTCATCTGTACAAGAACAAGGGCCGAATCCATCCGCTTTTTGTTGCCAGGACAAGACAACATAAGACATTTGCATAGTAATCCTTGTAGCGTTGGCAAGTTTGATTCTGCCAGAGAATCTTTACATACTGTATGTTCCTTGTGAAAGGCGGGATATAGTGTCTTGAGATTTCGAACAAGTCATTCAAACAAATAAGCAAGTAGCTCAATTTGGCGAGACTTGGCAAAATTATCCAGACAGTGATGTTCGCCTGATGATCCATAAAACGTATATCAAAGATGAAAACACAACTACATATATATTATCAACTAATCAAAAAATAATAATATGATATCGAACATCATTTTGTGGAAAATAGAAACAAAAAGAAAAACTAATCATAGACTAGTGAACATTATGCTTGAAAAATGTCACAAATAAACCAGGTTACCTATTTCGCATCTCATGATTTCTTTATGTCTCTTATCTTCTCAAGAACAGCGTTAAGGAGGATTAGAAGCAATTCTGGTTTTTTATTTGACAATTTCAACACCACAGATTTCCAGTCATCATATACAGGGCCTGTTTGGTACAAATTTTCATTTTCTACAGCAAATCAATTCTCATTTTCAACCACACATTTTTCAATAAAATAATATTTTCCATCACATCAATAATTTTTTCTTCTTTTTCAACCAGACATTTCCCATCATATTACTATTTAAAATCAGTTCTCACACATTTTTCAATAAAATAATATTTTTCATCACGTCAATACTTTTTTCTTCTTTTTCAACCACACATTTCCCATCATATCACTATTCAAAAATCAATTCTTCCCCCAAAAATCCCTACCAAACACACTCACAGTCTGCTGCTTTTCATGGCCGATTTGCGGTTCCACCGCAACTTCTGTAAAATCTGAGGAATCTGAGGCCTTCAGCAAGAATTCCAAGAGAATATATACCACTTCTGAAGAAAAGGAAGTATACAACCGAAGAATATTTTTCAATGATTTGGTAACCTGCTTCTTAGAACCTGAAACAAATAGCCACCACCGACACAGACATTAAAATCCTATTTGATTAGTGTTATTTCTAAAGATATGCATAAAAAAATTAATGACTTACCAAGAAACATAATCATGGGGGAATTCAGTATAGAGATAGAGGTGACGACAAAGGATACTGATAAATGCAGTGTTCTAAAAGGTATGGCCTAGACATAAGGTATGCAGTGTTCTAAAAGACAGCGCGTAGACGTAAGGTATGAAGAAGGCAGACACGTGGAGGCGTGGAAAAGTTGGTGAGCTTTATTTAACTACCTATGCAGCCTAGGAGGCGAAAAACATGACTAATGAAAGCTTAGGTTTTGGTGTGACTAATGCAAGCATAGGCACAAGGCGTGAGCCTTTTTTTTAATTTTATTTATTAAATTAAATAAACTAATCAAGTAAAAGGAACTATTATTAATAATCTTAAAATAATTAAAAATAAGGAAACACCTTAGCCTTTGCTTGAGCCTCATTTTGTTGAAAAATAGAATTTGTAATAGTGATTTTTTGGAAAATGTGTGGCCAAAAAGTAGGAAAATTTTTAGATTTACGTGTAAAATTATTTTTTTGGGAGAATGTGTGGTTGAAAATAAGTTCGAATAAAAATGAGTTTAGAAGTAATGGGGCTCAAACAAGGGCTTATTATGCCTCAGCTCATAAGGATTGAGGCCAGGCCTTGTCTCGTTACTACACCTTATGGCTTTTAGAACCTTGAATTCAAGAAAAGAAAGAATACTATGATAATGTTTTGGCTAAGCAATTTTACTAATAAGTAAATATGTAAGTTTTAAAATAAGAAAGTTACTTAGCACCTGTTTAGTTTAGCTAGAAATAATATTTTTAGTAGATTTTGATAGAAGTTGATAAAATGAGTGGTTGAAAAGTTGATGAAAATATATAGTTCCCATGAAACATTTGGTTGAAAATGAGTTTGACAAATTACGAGTTTCAAAAAATGGGGACCAAACGGGGACTTAATTTGATACTAAGATAAGTGTTACTCTGCTCAAAACTAATGTAACTTTAGAGCTGTACATCTTTTACTGACACCCAAACTTCTTGCGACTCAATACCATATAATCCTAATGAAATGCAAGAAATCATCAAACTTAGCAATGCTTGGACAAGAATGTGTGAGAAATTATAGAATTCGTAAAAAAACATAAGTTCTAATTAAGATGAAGATTTACCATCCACAATCTTGTCAGCAATCAATGGAGAATTAAAAAGGGAATCAAATCAGTCCCCACCCCCTCAAATAATTCATTACTCCGAAATTTACTAGACTATTCAGCATCTTGCAATTTCCTTGTAATTCAATTCGAGATTTTGAGCTACAATCACAACAAACATATCAACCATAAAGGCTCCACAAATTTTCGTTTAATAAGTATTACCTGTAATTTTACAATGTGACGTCTTCCCAGCCATAAGAAAGAGAAACTTACTATGCCCATGTAAGTGATCCATTTGTCTAACACCTTCATGTTGGTGTGAAAATTAATGTAATTAAAATCATATGGTCGGTAAACTCCACCATATAAAATTAGGAAACAGGCCAACTATTTCTTAAAACAAAATAAGAGGAAAGTGCAAAACTTGAAGTTGTCACAACCAATATTAATACAAGTTGATTCTGAATACGAAGAAAAAATGTGAACAAAAAAAAAAAAATCTTCAAATTTAAAATTCCATCAAAAGATCAACAAAGTTAAAGGGAAGGGTATATATATATGGCCTATGAACAAAAGGAAATAATTAATTTTTTATTGCGTATTCAATTACTTCAATATAGAAACATGTAACTAAGTTATTTAACTATTTAACAGTACTCTCAACTACTATATCAAATCATTCTAAGGGATTGAATTCAAATATGAAAGGTACCCATCAATGAAAATCTAATGCACATATTTTTAAACACTTGCAGAAGCAATGACAATTAATTACACAAAACCCAAAATTATGGAGTAAAATTGATGACATGAAATCAAGCTTTTATTTGGGTCAAACAATTAAAGACATCAAACTAGTTGACATACGATAAAACACACAAGACAGTAGGCCAACAAATAAAAGAACTCGTTAAAAAGGAGTTTCCATAGCAAAATGTCATGAACTGGATAGCAATACTTGTACAAGATATACTTGAGATTTCTATAGATAAAGAAATAATTTCTATTGATGCAAAAGGCAGCATCATTCAACAAAATGAAGAGTACATTAGACTTACATTTTCCCTTGACTTGTAAAGAATTTGATCTGGTGGTTTGCTTCACTTTAAGAGAGAGAGAAAGTTCACGTAGACTACACTTAATTTCTTTTCTGAGATCGGCAGTTTGATTAACCGGGATGGCCTTTTCTTGAGGTTCCCAATAATATGATTTCAACCAATCAAGTGCCTGAATTATCAAAAACAGATATGAAATTCTTGGTGTGCAGATTTCCAATGCTACAATTAACTCTATTTTTTTAAGATGAAACACGAATTTAATATTTAGCAAGGAGTTGTAGATCCTACTTTAGGCTCTTTCATCACAGATAGTTACCGTGATGTGAGGTCAATATTTTACCACTAAAACACAATCTTCAAAACTTCAGCTGACCAAATTTCAGGTTAATGTGTTTATGTAAAGACTTGTATTTGTTTTTTGTTTGCATGAAGTAAATTGGCTGACAAATCAACAACTCTAATACTATGAGTGATTTTAAAGCATCAAAAAGATCTGTGTCATTTTTACTCGTATATTATAAGAAAGTGAAAAACTAAAAGATCTTCCGTTTTTACAAGAAATAGGCTTCACCTTTTGAGCAAAAAAAAACAATGAATTCAATGAATTTAGATCCAGAATTCATTTATTGAGATATTCTTTAGCTTCTAAACTGAACAATAACTTCTTAAGAAAAGATTTTGCAAAATTTGGAAAAACAATTAGAAAACTACAAAACAGTGGAAATAATTTTAAATTACAAACCGAAACACAGCCAAATTATTATAGAAATAAACATGTCCCATTTCATTCATTCCATCTAGAAACAGTTCTATCCAGGAAATCAATGACAATAAAGACAACAGCTTCAAAAAGGACACCTTTTTTACGCTAGCAGCAAGACAATTCATGAAATATCACCTTCATCGATGCAAGACGAACCAGTTGAAGAGACGGGAGATCACGATGAGAACCCTCTACAAGTTTTTTAACACTCATTAATAACTTTAAATTTATAAGTACGAATCACAAGAGTAGACACGCGGAGAACGATATACCAAAATTTTAAAGACAGAACAAGAAACAAAGGAATGAAAGCAGTTCTGCATAAAAAATCCAGAGAAATTCACCATGACGAATATCAATAAGCATTCTTGGAATGCCAATAGCATTTGCTGCTTCCCCAATTGAAATCTCCGTCTTTTTCCGTGTCTTCTCAACCACACCATTTACAAGCCTTTGGGAAACAAACGAAAAGAGGAAACAATCATTCTTTCAGGGCCAATACATAAATAGAACAATAATTTAATTAAAATAAGAAAAGAATAGGAACCTCATGATCGCCATGCAATATAGCATGGACAGCATTTCTTGTGATTGCAAAGCACCTTCTCTTAAGTCATCTCTACAATCAGCACACAATGTAAGTATGTAACCTTTTGTTTGCAGGCAAGTAATAAATTCAATCAAAAGGATTGAAAGTCACAAAGGAGGTCTTCTTGAAGAATTTAACTCAATAATATCAAGGGGGAAAAGAATCCTTTTTGCTGAATTCAGAATGAAAAGGAAGAAATAAGAGAAGAAAAATTAACATATGTGCAATAGATGTTATGAATAACATTTATCTGCAATCATTTCGAACCCATTTGAGCTCCCTTTTTTTATGAAAAAGCATTTGGAATAATATTTTGATGGAGAATGATGTGCATAAAAATAAGAGAAAAAAATGTATTTTGAAAATAATGGGGACAAAACAAGAGCATAGATAATTTAAAATTTAATGCATTCTAATCATTCGAACTTGGACTAGGAATATGATCGGGTCGTGCTTAGTAAAGAATTAATTTATCTTAAAAAAAGTTAAATACATTAGCTTTATCGATTGTCATGAATGCAAATCGAAACTCGATTATATAATTGAGAATTGAAATAGATGGCTATATACGGACTTTAAATCCAATAAAATCGTCCATAATTTGATACAAACCCTACTTTTACATAATTCTTAGATTAATTTAGAATAATTACAAATCAAAATCTCTTTTGTTTACATAATTCGAATTTCATATAAAGCTAGTAAACTTGAATTGAAATTTATTCTCCGTAAAACAATATTATAAACTCACTAAATTTATGACTTGTCCACAATCCAGCACGCTTGTGGGTTTTACACGAACAATTACTAAAAGGAATAATGAGTATTCTTTTGATGAATTTTAATATAAGAGGATAAAACTCACCTAAAAAAAGGATCTTTCTGTTGAATTTCGATAATGGAAGCAGTAACTTCAATCACCACCGGAATGCACCCTCTACTCCTCCACGTCGATATCTAAAAACCCACCCAAAAAAATAAATCTTTCATAAGACTAAAAATTCCCATAATTTATGTAAAAAAAGAAGACATGATGTTAAAGTATCATATATTTATTCATTCCATATTTACTCTTTGGAGGGCACAGTTTATAGAATCTGGAGAAGACGAAAAGAGGGAGGTTTTAACAAAGTTCCACTCGTCCCAACTAATCCGTGGCACCAGTGACACAGACAGACATTTTGAGTTAAGAGGGTATAGAGCCAAACTTTTACGAGATGGTATCACACCCATATTGCACCTGCATGGATGAAAAACATGTCGGATTTCATTCCCAGTCTTGAGGGACTGTTCAATAATTTACCCAAAAATATAAACAACCAAAATAATCAAATCTACGATATTTTTGACTAATTTTCGTTAAAATGTGTATCAAAAGTAAACATTTATGAATACAGAACAATTTAATTAGCTTTCTAAAGCCCCTTAAACCAGCATTCAACTTCAAGGCATTAGAATGTATTGAAGTAGCACAGTTTGAAGTTACTATGATCATCAATAACAAATTTCAATCTGGTAAAACATTTAAATATTGATAGAAACTAACACCTCTAGCTTCAATGCTGAGTTCTCTCAAAAAAACTATCACTGTTGTCTGTTGTAGTTTAAAGGGGGAGAGAGTAGAACTCTTCAGATTCATATGCCATCAAACATACGCAATTGTCAAACCCTCACGCAGAAAAGAAGAGTTTATCTTTATCTACAGCGTCTCTTTTCCAAAACCATTTGATGCCAATCTCAAATTTCAGGAGTAGAAACTAACTTAAATAAGTCTAGAGACTATTTGATAATTGCAGCAGGATCCAAATTAATCACTCAAAGTATGCAAATAATTTTCAGAAACATAAAAGCAATTCTGAAAATAAACTACTTAATTGAGGTTAGAGACCGGGGATCTGTTTGGCTTGGCTAACCTCGGAATAAGAAAATAGATAGGCACTACACTTCAAAAAATAATTAATTTTACTGTACAACAGCAAACGTTAAAAAAAAAAAAATTGCACACTAATTCCATCAATTTCTATGAATTAAGAAGCATTCAGTCATTAACCAATGTTACAGGAAACAAATTCTAGGAACTAACAACCATTAATTCGTTTGTAATCGTATTTGAAGAAAACAAATTCGAAGAACCAATAAATTTATATAATCAACATATTCCAAGCATGTACAACCAAGTCCAATTGGCCAGTAAACAGTTTTGAAGGAAACAATCACTTAGCTTCTAATTTCTAAATTTCTAAACAATCACTTAGATGTGGTGAGGGAGAGGGATTTAAAGAATTAGAAGGGTTAGGGTTTTACCTTTGGTAACAGGCAACAGGGTCCGACGCGGACGAGAGTCGGCGCCGGTGTTAGAGCAGGGGCGAACGGTGAGGGGTCGGAGGACCGGACAGGAGAGCAGGCGGGGGGAGAGAGAGTCGGGCTGACAGTGAGGGAATTAACGCCGAGACTGCAGCTGAGAGAAAGCTAGGGCTTTTTAGAAATCTGATTTTTACGTATTAAAAAAAAAAAGGCAATTTTTTCTAAGTTGTGAACCCCCACGACACTCCCTGCAAGGCACTAGCTTGAAGGCTTTGTGGGATTTGTTATCTACGACGTCGTCTTGTTGGGGTTCCTTAAACCCTAATAATAGGACTCTATCTTCAGATTATTCCACGAACCAGAACAGATAACAGATTACTGACAGAGAAGGTTTTAGGGAAGACCGGTGTTTCAAGTGCCGTACCGGTCTAAGGCAGAAAAATTTCATTTCACCCCTTATGGTTATTGGAATTTGCGAATTTGAAGAGTTTTTTTTGCACTTCTCATCCCCAACTTTTTAAAATACTAGTTTTTCCCCTTCCGATGTACGGGTTTGGTTGTATTTTAGGCATCGTTAGCATTTCAAATGAGTTCAGTCATGTATTTATAGTTAATTAGTCATTAAAAATCAATGTAGAAAAAAATTTGTCTGTGACAAATAATGATCAAAGAATGAATAGTTGAAATGATGAAGCCAGAAAGACACTTCCACTCAGGCATCTTCATAGTACAAAGTCGAGTCACGACTATAATTACTTAACGTTCAAGAGAATTTAACATAATGAGATTTCCAATTGACAAATAATGGATAAAAGTGATACCTGAGAGTTAGGCTTTTTAATTTTTTGCAGATTTGTATGTTGCAAATTGGAGAATATTCGCTAAAACAAGTTGTGAGTCCGATTTGCCAATGAAAATCAACCAAATTCCATGTTCTCTCCCTAAGTTCTAGTAAGCCCCAATGAATATCTGTTTCATGCTTGGATACATAAGGCCGCAAACAGGTTTCATATACATATCCCGCCCCCTATGTTATACAAGGAAATATTCGAGAGAATATGAGCAAAATTCTATCCAGTATTAATTTGAAGAAGTAAAATGGAAAAAGGTTTTACCTTTGTTTTCGGATACCACAAGTAAATAACCTACCTTTGAACTCTAAATGTATAAATACCTTTGTACGATTTAAAGAGATCTTTATCGTATTTTACACCAAATGAAGTAAAAGCAAAATGATTGTTATACCCCCGTGAAAGATTTTTGAAGTCCATACATGTAACTTTGTTAGATGTAAACATATCATAGAATTCAATAGGTGAATCATGTATAAAAATTTTTACTTTTCCATCGTGACAACAAAATCCTTTACCTTCTCTGTAAAATTTTCATGCAACACAATATTGGCAGTCGGGAGATTAAAGTAATACATGTGGAGCAAGTGGTATGTTTGATAAAGCAAAACTTCTTTGTGATTTAGAATGCAATTGAATATTTGATTCCCGATTTAGAATAGGAACTTCAACTTGAGAATCAGCTGCATATGGGAAGGCGGAATTGATTTGATCTGACAACGTAGAATTAGTTATCCTTTTACGACGATCAATTTGTCGAGTTTGAGTTTGTTTTCTCCTATCTGTCTGTCATTGCATTTGTTGGTGGTACATCGAATCAACATATGGTTCCATTGGAATTGTGACAGCAGGTGGATTTTGAAAAGTATCGTTTATGTTGACACTATGTTTTTCATTACTAGACAAGGTATAATCTATCTTCAGTAAATCTTCAACTTCATTGTAATAGGGAAAGGAAACCATCAACAAAAATGTATGGGAACACTTTTTCAATATGACTACAATATGTGTTAACAAGAAACGAGGCGTGGGAAGAAAACTTACCTGATTATAGGGAGGAACTCGATCGCAAATCACTAAAACTATGGACCAAATGAAGCAATTAATATAGTGATGATTCAGGACGTTAACTTGAGGTAATTGAGCGCCTCAATTTTCTGTCGAAGTATGGAAATCATGTAATATTTCTTTATGATTGTTATGGAAGTATGGAACTAAATAAGTTCATTAGTACATGTAAATTGAAGGTGCAGGAGTTCGGTGGTCAACAATTACGACCACGCAGACTTTTGTTTACAAATGCCTACTTCTTGCCATTTCACCAATGAATACTAATTATAAACGTGTCTGGTGATAGCAAAACTTAATAGCGAAGAAATACACCACACAATTTTCCTTCTCCGGGTGAATTGTGAACCACAAATAAAATTTCTACACATGTCCGGGTAATCATAGAACGTAGTGGGCAAGAAATACAAAATGCATTTTTCTTCGTCCATATATGAAAAGCCATATATATATGCATGGGGAACACAAATGCATGCTTTTCACCATAGAAACCTTCCTCCCCAAGTTGCTAGAACCCAGTAGTCAACAATTGAGGTCCTAAATTGTCCATATATGAATGGTGTAGGTTAAACAAGTCAGTCAACAACTAAATGAGAAATAAATGAAGGATTGATTTTTGTTTTCCTCTTTTGTCCGGTAGTGAAACAGTAATATGTGAGTAGGATTTCCAAAATGAATAGTGAACCTGAAATCCTCTCTTTTTAAGAGAGTAGGTTATTAATTCACAATCAATTTTTAGCATAAGAGAATTTTAGTAGCACCATTCCCCTCTGACGGATGGTCAAGTGAAGGTTGTGACCTGCTCTCTAGGTGATCAGCCACATAACTTGGTTTGCTAGAATTAAAATCTTCTTACTTTTCCTAGCAAGTCCTGTCTTCATGGTAAAGCCAAAGATTTCATGGAGTAGCTTGTGGAGACGCATCACCTCACTCACTCACGATTGATTTCCCCTTCACTGAAATATAAGCTCGTTGTTAGAGATTTCGTTCTAGCTTTTCTGCCTAAAGATTGTGTTCATTGTATTAACTTGAATTGGCCCTCTAAATATCATTGAGAAAATTATTCAGAATGTCCCTCCATTCACACCTACCTAACCATATTGAAATAGTTATGTATCCTTAACAATATAAAAGAGCGAGTTTCCCGTCCTGCACACGTGTCGCAATTACTTATCGTCAACCTTTATGGCGTCGTTTTTGCCCGTTTTCATTTCATTCTCAAAATTCGGCAATGAAACTGTCAAATTGTTGCAGGCTCTGAAATCTTTCAGCTTGCCTTTCGCTTCTCAACCGCCGAGAAATCGCATGAAAAATAGCAGCCAGAAGTAGAAGAACAATAAGGCATCAGAGATCCAGCCACTGGAGATGATATTCAAAATTTACAGATTTTAATATTTGATTTGTGAATTGCTATGAATGAATAATGAAATTAATGATGAATTTTCAAGGAGTTGTTGGGAATGAATTCTGTGAATTTTGACTCAAAATGAAAAAAAAACCTAGGCCTTGTCTTCGTGCGCACACCTTTTTTTTTTTAACGTTGAGATACATAATACATATTCTTTTATTAGCCTAAAATTCTCCGAAAGGTTGTGGAGAGAAATGAAATAAGATGAATAAATTTGAGAGAATTTCTCTTTCTTTTTTTAATTATAGATTAGGTTATAATTGATAGTAATAAGATGTATGGGAAATTTTTTTTTTATATTTCATCATTACAATATAAAAGGAGCAAAACACTTTGTAACACATGTGGCGCTTTCCAGAATTATTACTGAATTATTTCTTAGTAATAATTTCGATCACCGCCTGGGGCGTTGCCCCTGGACCTCACGAGGGGGCGCTGCCCCCTCGACCCCACGACCCGACCAGTTTGGTCGATCACCGC